>JAQFZX010001425.1:0-30181 GCA_034682405.1 Hydroisotoma schaefferi | reverse complement strand
TGGTTAGCTCCTATGCCAGATCGAAGTCTTCCTGCATTAAAGATTCGGGAAAGCATCCTCAAACTTTTGACTGAGGTATTGGAAATTCTGAGTTCGTTTGGATCATAAAATGTTCTTAAGTTTCTTATGAATTCTAATAATTTTGACTTGTGGTAGAGATTTAACTAATGGTTAATCTTTTAGTTTCCACCGGTTGACCAAAGTCTCTTGAAACAGTCTGGAATTGGCAAGGCTGTGATGTACTTATACAAGCACCCCAGGGAGACCAAGTTTAATAAACATTTGGCCGGTCGATTGATCAATCAGTGGGCAAGGCCTATATTCAACTTGTCTACAGACTTCAAAGCCATGTCGAAGGAAGAAAGAGAACAGCGAGATTTGGATCAGATGCCCACCAATAAGAAAGTTTCAGATGAGCCAAGCACATCTCGAAGAAGTAATTATGACGACTCCATGGGTGGAAAAGATAAAACGTACGAAAAGTTCCAAAAAATTACAGTTCTCATTTTTAGCAATGCATTTAAAGTTACCGAGAATGTGAGATGCATTGAATTTCATGTGTTCTGGATATATTTTACAGACCTAAGAGGCCAGGTGAAGAGGGCTGGGTTCCACGAGCTCGGGTACCAATGCCATCAACAAAAGATTATGTAGTTCGGCCTAAGTGGAATTCCGAAACTGAAATGAGCAAGGTGATATTAATTAAGATTTAACGTATCATGTTTATCATACAAATAATCATCAATAATAGTCATTTTTAATTGACAGACTAATCGAAAAGTTACGTCTCGACTGGATAAGCACGTGAGAAACTTAGCCGAAAAGAAAAAGCTTGGTAAGATACAAAGAGCTGTCCAAATTTCTGTCGAAGGTCGCAAGATTATGCTATAATTAATTGTTAAATGAAAGCTATTGAATTCATATGATATATTTACGGATTTCACTTGACTGTATTATTGATAAAATCATTACTGTTTTATGTTTACTTGACCTACGAATGGCATAAAGGACATATGTCTTATGATACGATACGTTATGTAGAAATCTTAATTTTTAAACGTATACCTATACTTAAATGAACTACGTTCATATGAGACCCAATTATTGATTACATTGAAACTGGATAGTAACTTATTAGGACATGAAATTCACATCGCCGTTTAGCCATCTGAAGAATGTAACTGATTCTATCTCGAGTTTATAGCAATAGTTCTGTATTTATCTTGAGCTAACTTTTCATAGTTTAGATTTCGTAGGTAAAATGTAAATCATTGTTCAATATTGTAAATGATCTTGCACCTTGTCAGCTTCTTGTTATTCCTTACATTATATTATTGAATTGATTATGATATAATTCCAGGCTTTTAAAATATATAAGCTCTCCAATCCGTGAAATAAAATGGTAACTTAATGAAGCGTGAATTTTAATTAAGTTCTACATTAATTTTTGTAACCTCGTGGATAGGCATTGTCATTAGCTGTACTTCATAAGTTTAAAAGTTAATAAGTAATGCATTTAATCATCTTTAAATATAAGAGCTGAATAGAAAAATAAAAGGCAATGCACGTCAGGGAGATGACTTCCATTCCCTCGGTAGTACCGAAGGTACTACGTCAAATTAAAAATCATGTCATGAGCTGCATGCCTTGGATCGTTCGTACCATTTTCTATACGTTTTTTGAACCCACAATAAAATAAAAATGAAAATGCAACGCCAAGCCAACAAAGAAAGCAACAAGCCTTTTGTATGGCATCCATAAAAATAAAGTGTCCGTAATTAATTAAATTATTGCATTCATTTGCTATATTTTTGTTACGCAAAATTGTTAAAATGAATTATTAATATACAAAAGCTCTACGGTTGAGACCGTTTAGCCCAAGGTTGAAGGCAACTTGAGCAGATTAAAAAGGTCAAATAATATTTGACGTCCTCATGGGGGCCGTTTTGGCAATCTGCTGCGGTGCTGCACAAGTATACAAAACAAAGTTGCATAACTTTACAAGCCTACCCTTACTAATTTCCTGTCGCAGGCTATAATGCTCCCTTTGTTTCCAATAGTTGGCGTGCTGTTGCGGAAGCTCGGCTTGCGGGTTATGCTGCGCTTGTTGCCCATCATGCAAAAATTCAACCTCAACTCGGATAATGTACGCGATATTGCTTCTGGTAGGCGTCATAGTTTGCTGCATAATGTTAAGCCCTGGATTCGCCCATAACCTTGAAGGTGTTCCATTTTGCAAAAATGAACACGCCAACGCTACCGCTTCTTTACTGTCATTGCCGGAAGTAAAATGCTCGGAAGTTGTTGGATATCTTGCAGTATACAGAGTCTGCTTTGCCCTCACCTGCTTCTTCTTTGGAATGGCGTTACTAATGATAGGCGTTAAGTCTTCAAAAGATCCGAGAACAGGGATTCAAAACGGGTTTTGGTCCATAAAATACATGATAGTGATCGGGATTTGTGTTGGAGCTTTCTTCATCCCGCAGGGAGCTTTTGGAATTACTTGGATGTATTTTGGAATGATTGGAGGCTTTACTTTCATCCTTATTCAATTGATACTGATCGTAGACTTTGCTCATAATTGGGCTGAAAAACTGATTTCTCGGTATGAAGAGATGGAGTCTCGAGCATGGTCAGTAGTCGACCATGGATTTGGTATTTCAAATTAATTGGTTTCTCAAGTATTATTTAAGGTTTAATCTTGGGATTAGGTACTGTGCGTTGTTGTCATCAACATTTTTGGCATATGGCGTGGTCATCGCTGCTGTATTGCTCTTTTGGAACTTCTATACTGGAACCGAGGGGGTAAAATTCTACTAAATATTAGATTCTAATTTTTACAGACATTGTTTCTAATAAATGAAAAATTCAATGTTTTCAAGGACGACTCGTGCAGATTGAATAAATTCTTCATCATCTTCAATGTCGTAATCTGCGTGATGCTAAGCATTATTTCAATCCTACCAAAAGTCCAGGAATTTCACCCAACTTCCGGTCTACTTCAGGCCTCCGTGGTATCCGTGTATATTATGTATCTTACATGGTCAGCGATGAATAATTCAGAAAGTAAGATCTCTCTCTAAATGATTCCTGGCAAAACCATTTATTTTAATATATTTTACAATAGTTTTCATGTAATTATTTAGACCGTCAATGCAAGCCTCATCTAAGCTCAATTTCTACCGATCCCGAGCCCAAAACGCCTGGAATGGATACACTAAGCATTGTGGGACTCATTCTGTTTATTGCATGCGTTCTGTACTCCAGTATCCGAACATCTACAGCCTCCCAATCTGCTCGACTTTCGCTTGGAAACAGTTTGCTAACTGATAACTCTATAGTGTCCCCTACGGACCCTGAAAGGGCTGGACCGTCAGGGTCGGCTAATTCTGAGGAGAGGAAAGTATGGGATAATGAAGAAGATGCTGTGGCTTATTCCTGGAGCTTCTTCCATGTAATGTTCGGCTTGGCTACTTTGTACGTCATGATGACTTTGACAAACTGGTTTACGTAAGTGTGTATACCGTATTTTGGGAAATAATTGGGAGAAAAACGTCTAACAACATGAGTATGACCATAGGCGCAACCGGCGTGGGTACAAGGGTACATTGTACCCACTGGTTTCATTTTGTACCCACTAGAATTTAAGAAATGCTCTATCCTTTACATGTTAAGCAGGCTCCGCCCATCCAAACCCCTGCCTATCCTTTAATGTTTTTGTACCCAGTGGTACCCACTCGTGGTTGCGCCTATGAGTATGACAGACCAACTTTCATTTAGGGAATTATTTAGATGGGGTCTTTAAAAATGGGGATGCATTTAAGGAAATAGGATTTCTATTCAGAAGGAGTAAATACCTTAGTAGAAGCATGCTTTTAGTGGATTAACCAAGATGCAATTTATATTTACAGGCCAAACTCATCATTAGAAACGTTGTCCTCAAATGTGTCATCGGTCTGGGTCAAAATGGTTTCATCGTGGGTTTGCGCGTCTCTGTATGCATGGACATTGGTAGCTCCTATTGTAATTCCGGGAAGGGACTTCTCTGACTAGAACCTCGATAACCCAACTAAAATGTAACGTTGTTGAACGGATAGTTTGTAGAAAAATAGCATGGCAATTTGGCGAAATTGGTTCAGAAGAATCATGTTTAAGGACTTCCACAGTAAAGTAAACGTCTGATGTAACTTCTGTTTGATTTATCAATACCTTAATCCATGTACCCACAACCAATAAATATGTCTTATCAATATTGTCACAAATGGATGCATTTATTGTCTGTCTACACGCTTAAAACTGCATTTATCATAAGCTTGAGATTATATAAAGTGTAAGAAAATGTTGTAATATATTTCACCTAGCTGTTTCATGCATTTGGGGTTGTCAAACCACCTCCTTCCGATCGGGTTTCGGGTATGGCATTAGCTTAGGATCTTGCCTTCCCTTTTCCTCATAGGTCCAAGTCCAACCACGAGGGGGTACCAGGGGGTACAAATAGCATTATAAAGGATAGGCGCAGCGAGGCTAGCCGGGGCCTGCTTAACATGTAAAGGATATGGCTTATCGGGAATTCCAGGGGGTACAGTAGAAAACTAGGGGGTACAACGTTCCCTCGTACCCCCAGGGGTTTCGCCAATGATTTTCCGAGATGGCATAAATTCGCATTCGACGAATCTGCAGATCCGCTGACGTTCCATCCGATAAAAAAATCCCATGCATCATGCATCGAGTTTTAAGAAAAACAGTTTCCGCGGACTTGTCCCAGACATCAACAAATTCAAACCCCATAATTTAACAAACTTCTTCTTTTTCAAGTTTAAACCTTCGTCTAGCCATCAAAAACTTGGAAAAATTGCTTTAAAATGAGTGAATAAAGCTAAAAAAAACTACATTTTGTGAAAAATTTCCTGAGTAAACTTCCTAAAATGGCGAAAGCGTTGAAGAAACGGGCTCTAGCTGAGTTTTCAGCTTCACAAACAACCGTAATTGAACCTTCGTCTCAGTCGCAAGAATCCGTGGTTCCACCAAAGAGATTGAAGATTATAAAGAAACCTTCGGATAAGACGGGATCTGACGACGTTCCTGGTGTTTTGGAAAATGAAATAAATAATTTGGATCCGGGCCGATCGTCATCCGAAAACTTTACAGCACTTTCCAGAATCGTCACTTATTTCCCGTCGAATAATGTAAGTTTTTTTTAGAAAAGTTCCAGGTTTTGCTCATGAATTCAGCAGTTTCCGTAAAGAAATATTGTTAATTTCAGCCAACAATTGAGGGTCTTCTTCTTACCAAACTGAAGGCGTTGTTTCTAAAGGACCCGAATTCAGCGTTGAGAGCGAAATGCCTTACTGCTATACAGCTACTTAAGTTAACACAGATGGATATTTTGGTGGGTTTTAGGGGTAGAAGACGCTGCGTTTACACGACGCTGATTTATACATGTCGTAATTTTTATTTGGTAACTGTAGGGTCAAGTTGATGACCTTATTCGGATGGTTTCCAGCGAGTCGTCGTGTCTTGTCATTGCTAGTGCGCTGAATGTTGCTATTAAGTTGGCAAAGTCTGCTAATGATAAGGTTGTCAATGGGCGGCTGCTTATTTTGGCTAGAAAGGTAAGGGACCGGTAACAAAATGAAATTATATAAGGATTCCGTAATGAGTTGGAAAGTAATGAATTCTTGTTGGTTTTTTTCTCGATCGGTTCGGTAGTAATATTATTTAGTTTTTATTTTATTACAGTTTATAACCCAAACGGACACTAAAGTGAAGTGCAAATGCTTGGAATTGATTGGAGAACTATCCATTTTGGATGATCCTGTAGAAGTCAAGAAAACGCTGCAATTTGTTCATTCTTACTCTCACAGTCATGAGCCTCGTGTTAGGCGATCGGCATTCAAAACAATGGTAAGATTTTGCGTTAATTACTCAGAATTAGGCGTAAAAGCTGGAGTTTATGGTTAAACTTTATACTTTTCTGTGCAGTTGGAGATACACGAAAAGGGAGCAGTGTTAGATGTAGAAATGTATGCGGATGTCGCTAAATACCTAGACGATGACTACGAAAGCGTTCGAATTGCAGCGATACAGCTCGTTTGGGCCATGAGCCAGTCTTACGCGGAGCAGTAAGTAATCCTGTCTTTATTCATGTTTCACTTTCTGTGAAGGAGGGCTTCAAGAAAACTTGAACTACTATTTAGTAGTTTATCCAATTATGGTCACTTTCACTTATAGTTTCGTACCAACTCCTAACTGCCCTGGAGAAAATATGAGGTTAATTGACGATGCATTTGCAAAAATATGTCATGCAATAAATGACCCGTGTGTTTTGGTAAGTGAGCAGGTCATAATCTGATGAGACTGCTAGCTGATTTCATACCAATACCAGCATCTTATGTTATCTTCTGACAATTTGTTTTCAAATACTTTGAACATTGAAGGTCCGAGTTTTAGCTGCAACTCTGTTGGGGAAAATGCCACAGGTTGGCCAAAACTTTTTGGACCAATCATTAGACAAGAAACTTATGTCAGATATGAGGGTAATTATAAGCGTTCTTTCTAATGAACTTTTTTCAAGAAAACTAATAGTATAATAACAACGAACAACTGAACTATTTGTTTTGCAGAGAAAAAAATCTGCCCATGAACGTCAGTGGGAAAAAGTAAAATCTGGAGAGTGGTCTTCAGGCAAAAAGTGGGCCGATGATGCTCCACAAGAAGTTATCGACGCGGATTCTGTTACACTAATCAGCAGTGGTGCTGCTGGAGCGTTTGTGCACGGATTGGAAGATGAGTTTATGGGCAAGTCTCGTTAAATGTTGATAAGATTAATATTTTCACTGTCAGGCTTTTTGTCCACCTAAAACACGTTACAATTGTATTATGATATAGAAGTACGAAGTGCTGCAGTGGATTCTTTATGTACTTTGTCACTAAAGAGCCCGGATTTCTCCAACTTGGCGTTGGATTTTTTGGTGGATATGTTCAATGACGAAATCGAAGATGTTAGATTAAAAGCTATAAGCAGTTTGACAAAAATTAGCAAGCACATTGTTTTATGGGAGGATCAGCTGGAAGTCATTCTTGCAGCCCTAGAGGTATCTCATTAAATTGAAGTTCAATGTGCCAATAAGCTTTTTACCAGAGATGCATATCTTTATGGTTTTTATTTGTTTCATTAAGGATTCAGCCATTGATATTCGAGAAGGATTGCACGAACTGTTATCAGTGTGCCATTTAATGACGAAGGATTGTGTAAAGATGGTGTTAGACAAGGTTTTAGACAACCTAAAAAAATATCCCCAGGATAAGAAATCAATATGGCGGTCGTTAGAAGGAGTCGGAAGAAATCACCCATGGGTTGTCTTACCTTTGGTACCACAACTTTTATCGATGCACCCATTTTACGATACTTCAGAACATGACCCAGAGGATCCAGCCTACGTTGCAGTATTGATACTTGTCTTTAACGCTTCTAAAGGTTGTACCACGATGGCTACCATGTTTGACGAAAAGCTCATGCGACATTATCACTACTTGAGAGACACGTTACCAACTTTAGTCCCAGACTTGACTTTGGCTCATGATTCGGGAAACTTGCATAATATAGACGGACAAAAGTCTGAAAATCTTAACTCGCCAAGCACTAGTCCTTTTGTACTCCAAGAACTCATTGGGAAACTGAAAAATTCTCAGAGTTTATCACAAGAAATGAGGCGACGGCTAAGCAAACTGATTTTAAAAGATTTAAAGGTAATTTTCGTTCAGTGATAAGTGATAATTAGAATTATGAGTTGTAATACCAATTTACAATTAAACTAAATATTACTGTCCCTTCTTTTTGTTTAGAGACTAGCTGAAGTGGATCAAGAAATCTCTCCGATTGCAAAATTCTTAGGATTATATATTCGGGCCCAGTTGGTGTATAACAACTGCCTTGAAAGCTCTACTTGGGCTCAGTTGTCACAGAATTCTCAAAACGATGCTTTGAAGTCTCAAATTCAGTCATTTTTGCAATTTGCACTGAAAATGCAGTACTGTTTCTCTGGGCTCAGCCCTATGGAAGATGCGGTTATAATGCAACTTAAATTGAGAGCTTTAGCTTTTCAGTTGGTTTATATTGTGAGAGGAAGCAATTCATCTGCCTTAGCAAGTTGTCACTACCTATTGGAACAAGCCGAAAGCCTTCAGATTTATTTGAAGAAGAATAACGATTTAGTACCCGATGACTTCACTAATGCAATGTTTCAAATGCTGGATACATTAGAGGATCCGAAGCCAGGAACGGTTGCTAAACTTCTATTACCTTTCTTTGAAAAGCATCCTATACCCCTAGTTTCATTTTCCAGTTCGGTTAGTTTTCCAGTTTGATGTTTCTAGTTACCTCAATATCTAGGAAGAATCCTTTTATTTAGCTCACTGTTGATTATTAGATCAAAATAGCATCTGCTATCATCGTGGAACCTAGTGGAGAATCTGACACCCCATTGAAATTCACGGCCGGGTTATTGTTGGGAATTCTTTTCGATGCTGAGATCTCTTGCTTAAAAGATGCTTCTAATGTACGGATTCAGGTCAGTATTTATTCAGAAGACTTTTTCAATTAGTGTATGTTAGTAGAACTTATAATGGCTTAAATAGTAAGTATCAAGTTCACTAATCATGGTTATTTCTAATTTTAGGTTAAATATCCGGACCAGCAAGTGCATCTGATTTGCCCGAAAGCAAGTGATTTCAGGATAATATCTTCCTCCCAAACCAGACTTTTGACTACACTCCGTGTTTCGCATCAGGTAAGTTATTAAAAGTAGCATGTATTTATATCCTTTTTATTAAGCCCGAAGCTTTTTCATAACAGCTATCTATCTATCTATCTATTTTAGGCTTGGACAGAACCATGCCCTATCTCCGTCGGCCTTGTTCTTGACTTATCCGGACCGGAGACAAACTTCAATAGTAAGCTGGTTTCTCGCAACGATTCTACATATATCATTCCAATCAGTGAAGAGAAGTCGGTTTTAGTGTCACCTAAGCCAGCAAAGAAAGGAATCTAAATCCGAAAATCCATAGTTATAAATCCAAATAACTGTTCTTACTAATTTGTCTTGTATTACTTGAATAATCTATGAACTAGACTAGAATATCTTGTACTAAATTACATTACATTTTTTTGAACTAAAACAAAGGCGTAACTGTAATCACAACTAATTTACAAACTTTGACTACTACACTACAAGTAACCATTTTTGGGATTTTGCATATATGACAGATTTACGGGCATTTTAATTTACAAACCGCTGTTCGCTTATCCATCTGTGGGAAGCTTGGTCGAAATATAATATACTGTATCTAATTAGAGTTCGATTGCCTTTAGTTTTTAGTAACTACTTAAAAAATAGAAAGCCACACCACCGCAAGAAACTATAGCAAAGGATGAACGTTCCTCAAAAAAGTGTCCTCCAAACGGTTGAATGAACAGAATATTTAGACGGAGTTGTACTCTATTCTTAAAAACAGTAGAAGAGAAGTGGGCCATTCAAACCCACCAAACTATCCCACACACACACACACACGTACAACAATAACAAAAACAACATTTCCTCGATACGGCACTTTCAAATACGATTTAAAAACAGTAAAACATCCAGTAAGTTTGTGAATTAAGGAGTAAGGACTCTCTCAACTTTAAATTAAAACCTCAACGGTTAGCAAAAGTAAATATCAAAATTCGCAAGGTAATTTAATAAAGGATTCCGTATTTTTCTTAAAATTAATAATATTCTGTTCTGTTTGTGTTTTGTTTCGTGTTGTTTATTTATATTCTAATTTTGGTGTGTGTAATTGTGTAAATTAATTGAGTTTTGAATGCTTAACTTTTAGAAAGGGTTGGACAAAGGACGTGTCGACGTCTGGGAGGAAAGTGGAAGCAAAATCATAATAATCGGTGAGGTGAAGAGGTTTCTAATTTTTTTAAAAAACAAACATACATACGCCGATGTTGGTAGTAAAAACTAGAGTATATTTATTTTTTCTAGACCAACGAACATTCAGGGCCGCTAAGGGGTCAAATTAAAGGTTGAAAGGTCATCAAGAACCTAATAAAAGCTGGATTCCGCTAGCATTGTTTGGGTTATAACTCTGAAAGCGTTGTATCGTTTATCCGTTGTAGTTGTTTTTGTAATATAATGGCTTCGACAACGGAAAACGGGAAGTCTGGAGATGAATCAGAAGCGCCGGAAGTTGAAGCGAATATGACAGAATACTGTAAAAAGCTGGAGGAATGGTTATGGAAAGCTTATTACCAACGGAGTCTAGCAACCTCGGCGTACTTCACCGCTTTAAATACTTATTACGGTGGGAGTGGTTTGGGTGGAGGGTTTCCTTCTGCTTCCGCAAATTTTCAAGCAAACAATGGCAATATTAACAACAATTATATTAATCCTGGAGGGATTGGAGGTGTACCTGTTGTACCGCCCCGAAGAAATGGATTAGGTGGGTTTAGTTTACTAGCAGTAAATATCCTTTGGACATTGTTTTGAAATTTGTCTATTTTTAGGTGCGTTTTGGCCATTGCAAAGGCAACCTCAGTTTAGATATCCAGCTCCTGGGGGAGGAGTGGTTGTCAAAATAGCCCCTATTTGGAAACGACTGCTGGCAGAGTGTATTGATTTCATTATCTTGTTGCTGGTCAAACTGTTTGTTACCTTTACGTTGATAGATAGCTTCGATTTGATGTAAGTTGAGTCGTAGAGAATTTTAGTACATTTATGGTGAGAGTGGCGTGGACGTATTTGAATTTTGTGTGTTAATCGGCTCACATTATTTACTGTTAAGTGACCTAGATAGCATCGATTTGGACGCAATTCGAAATGAAGCTGGTGGAGATTCGGCCCAACTACAAGGACTTTATGATATTGCATTTTCCCTTACATCGGAATTGATTTTACTGGAACTTATTCATAGGATAGTGGTTTGCTTCTTTGAGGTACTATTGATTATTGTGTGGAAGACAGTACAACTATTGATTGAGTTTAGCTACGACGTTGGCAATCAAAGTTAATAATGTATGGGAACTGATTGGATTTGTAGGCGTACTGTTTATGGAAGGCTGGTGGAACCCCAGGGAAAACATTGCTTGGTCTTAGAGTAGTCCATGCTGATGACGTGCTTCCACACGTTCCACCGCGAGACAATAACAATCCAATGCAACAGCAATTATTGTGGGATATGACGGGCCAAACTGTAATCGTTAGACCGGGGAGTTTTCTAACATTTTCTAGGGCTTTTCTTCGTTCAGCCTTGAAAAATGTTAGTCTGGCCTTCTTCTTCCCACTTTGTTTTACTCTGTTTCACTTCGATTATTCCAGAACTTTGTATGATCTCATGGCCAAATCGGTTGTTATTGAAGTGTAAGGAGGGGTACTAAGGCTGGTATTGGAGTAGGAAAAGTCATTAATTCTAATTTTTAGTTCCTCGAGAAAGGCTATTGCAGACCAAGACAGATAATACTTATGGTATTCATTTCATTATCTTCCTTTCACTTCCTTTACCATAATATGACTTAATTGTAAGTTAAAACTCTGTTTGATAAACTGCTACAAAATATGTACCTAACCTTAAAATTTCAAGTAATTAAACATATTACAGGATGTTATACAGCAAATTAGTTGAATTCAATCGCATCTTTTGATTGCGTTGACGAGGACATTTAATTTTTATGTTTTAACATTATTCAAGATGCATTAGAATCATAAATATAGCTTGCCTAAAATAGTCTTCTTTCTTTTTGCTCCTTACTTAGTTATTACCATCAGGCGATATCTGTAGCCACTGAAAAATGGGGATTAAGTCCCTCGCGTTTTGATGAGCTAAAGTGAATTGGCTTGTCTTCGTCCACTACAAGTTAAATAGTTAATTAAATTAATCAGTGGTAGACGCCTCGAGTCAACAAATGATAACAGCAAGCCAATTGCTCTACTCATTTGCCGCATCATTAATTTATCATTAATGTACACTCATTCTCAGTGTAGTTTCATACCTATTACGTCAATCATTTGCTCTATATCCTCTTCTTTAATACAAAATCTGAATTCAACCTGGCTGTATTCCATCATTGCTTTTAATGTCCTGATAATTGATGGCTTAGTCCTCCACAGAATTAGGGGGTGATTTTTCTCATTAAATTGCTGAAACAGGTCTCGAATTCCCTGTTAAGTAAAAAATAATTGATGGCTTCTGTTTCAAGGCTGCCATTTTCGGGTCTGGGTAACTTACCTGGGCTGCGGTAAAATCCGCAAATTGTATGTGGTGACAATCAATGACGACAGGGAGGTAACCCTTTGCCCAAGTATTTCCAGACTTTAGCACCATATATCGAGTATACTCAACTGAAGGGAAGACAAGAGATCTATCTAGTCGTACGATTACAAATTCAGTTCCGGCTGAACTCTAGAAATGTATAGAGCCAATTGGCTTTATGGAACATCCGATCTTTAAATTACAAAATGGGATTAACTGGTCTTCATACCTCTGCCCGTTGTACCTGCACTCCAGGCCTTGCAGCATAATAAAGTAAAAATGTAACGCTTATCACAACTCCGGCTAAAATTCCCATTTCCAGATTTACAAAAAGACTGGCAAAAAATGTGACACCCCAAGGAATCAAGTCCATTTCTAAACAATTGGAAAAATTCAGCATATACCCTCAGGAACATATTTTACATTTTTTTTAAACAATACTTTTAGTTTTCCACATAGAAATGGTCACACCAAAATCCACGGTGAATATCACAGCACAAACAATCACGGCAGCTAGAGCAGCCAAAGGTATAAAATAGAAATAAGGAGTTAGAAATAGTAAAGCCAATATGACAAGGGATCCTGTGACCAATCCTCCGAGGGGACTTTCAGCCCCTGAAGCAGCATTTACAGTACTCCGACTGAAACTTCCGGTCACAGGGATTGAGCTGATGAAGGACCCCAATATGTTAGTCAATCCTATGGAAATCATCTCCTGAGATGAATCCAGGAACTTTTTTCCTGCAAACTTTTTTGCAATTGTTATATGTTCCATTAGAGATAGCAAAGGGATTACAATAAAGGCCGAGGAGTCTTCTTTAAGCATTGCTGCAACAGAGTATTCAATCTCTGTGTTGTTTATCGTTTGATTCATGGTGGTCATCAGGGGTAGTCTTATTCCGGGGAGACCAGCCGTTATGTTTCCTGCCATTAAACGACATTTCATGCTATTCTTAAAATTAATCATGCATCAGTATACAGTTGGGCAACTAACCCACAAAATTCACCCTGTATTGTTCGTTATCTTCGCCAATGCAGCTAAAAACGATCGTGCATACAATAAGGACTATTGCACTTCTTGAAGTTGATATAAACCACAATATGCGGTCCATCTTGGGGGACGACGTTGTACATTTGTTGAACATTAGTTGCAAATTCTATACGGAGTTTCAAGATAAACTCTGTTACTTTAATGATACTTTTTTGGACCTGGAGCTTATATATTTTTACCTGGAGAATAAACAAAGCCCCGATGCAAATCCCGGATAAGATGGCATCATTCCTATGCACATCTCTAATGTTTTCTACAGTTCCAAATATAATGTCACGAAACCCATCAGCCTTGAACTTGAGACCTAACAATGCTTTTATTTGAGTCGAACAGATTGTTAAGGCGGATGCAGATGTGAATCCACTCATTACTGGTGTTGATATAAAGTTGACAATGAATCCTGCATATGAATGCAATGGAAGCATTAGGATATAATAATGATTATCAGAGTATTATTAGCTAAATCTGTCGTCTAGTCGAAGTCTAGTTAAGTCAATAACATGCTAAAAGCGAAATAGTAACAAGTAACTCTCACCTAGTTGCAATAACCCCATTAGAAATGTAACAAATCCCGTTAGAAAACAAAGAAGCACTGCATACTCATTTGGTTTCCCTGCTGTATATGACAAGGTGATAATTGCCATTATTGCAGTGGGTCCAATATTAACCACCTTTGTTCCTCCGAAAAATAGGTAGACGAAGCAGCCCACGATACTTGAGTACAAGCCGTACTGAAACATACAATTTTATACAATTTACAATTTCGAGAGCAATTACAAGTTTTTAGACCCGTGCTACTTTAAAATCTAGTTTATTAGTAAAAAAAGGCCAATAATAACTAAATTAGGCACTGACCTGTGGAGGTAGCCTGGCTATTGATGCGTCTAAGGTAAAAGTCAAACATTTAACATTAAATTGAATGTAATCCGATTAATGCAGAAATAAATTAGACTGGGTTAGCGTTTTGTTTCATACATGCCAGCCCCTGAGGAAGAATAGTGAAGCCAATGGTAAGTCCGGCTATGATGTCTGCGACCAACTTATTGGAATTATACTCTTTCGCCCAGCTCAAAATAGGGAATCTTCTGTAGAGTAGTTTCTTTCGAAAAATAGACTTAGAGACTTCAGCAAGAACCACTTTACTTGATGCTTTATGTATATTGGAATTGGAGGAACTACTTCCGGAAATGCTATCTGGAACAGTAAGCTGAGAGCCTAAGTTATCCTGACCAATTTTCATTTTTGACAAGTTGGCAAGACTGTTGGAACTGTATGAGTGGAGCAGTTCGGTCTTCATGTTTGAGCGTTAATGGTCAACACAATTAAGATAACTACTTGACGAGTCAAGCGGTAGACACAGATTATCCAGAAATCTTGAGATACAGGTACGAAGAAACTGAATGAATTTTTTTTAAAAGTTAGATAGTATTTTTATCCTTTATATAGCATTTTTCTTTCTGAATGAGCCATCAGTTTCCACAATTAGCACAAACATTGACTGCTGCAGTTAGTACAAATATGAAGCAACTTGCTAGGAATCAAAACCAAAGGCTTCTTGTACGGCATATCTGCTAATAAATAGTTACAACAAAACAACCGTTTTAAACGTCTAACGTGGCTTTGGCAGGTGCAATAATGCATTCATTAATTTATTGTTTGGAAAAATCATCGAAGAACAAACAAAAAGCTTCTAAAATATAAGGTACATTATTTGACGTTCAATCTATATAAAAGGTCCGTAACACAGAATAGATTGTGCAAGGAAGGAGAGTGATTAATATTTACGAGTAATTCACTGGGAAGCTAATAGTGTTCTCTGTGAAACCAACCTTTGTTTTTTGTTGGATGGAAATATCTGCTTTTTCTGCTTGCATATGGCCATGGATCGTTGTCTATATTTTAATTGAGTATTTCCGGTTTTAATTCCCCTAGGGAATTATTGTTTAGAATCAAACATTGGAACATCTCTTAAGATATGGCCAATTTTATTTTTTAATATGGAATTGTACGGAGAATTATGCCGAGGAGGCAGTTTAAAATGGGAATTAAAATTGGAAATACGGTAAGAAGTTCAGTACGTTGTACGCCTAAAGATTTGTGATTTATTGCAACTTCTTTACTTTAAATCCACTCCTGTCACTATCTCGGTGGTCAACGGTGGACTAAACCCTCTACTTATTTTATTTTTGCTGGTGAAGATGTTTCATGAAATTACAAATTGTTCATGCATGTACCTAAAATGCAGTTTTTTATGTTATTGCATAAACTGTTTGTTTTCTAGTCTCATGGGCTTAAGCCCTACTAGCTCTATAAAACTAAAACACTAATGACTACTCGAGCTGGATCAACCAGCCTCAATGATCTTTGGCTTAGATTACCTTATTATTTTAGGTTGAATTAATCGTACCCCTGATTCCCCTCATTTGTAATCGTGACAGCATAGGTAGTCATAACATAAGTTGTTGTTGTATTTCATTACAGATTTAAACACAGTCGTGTCGTATCGTGGGAATCGTTGGTATTTTGTTGTAATAATACATGTTTTCTGCAAGGGTATTTCTTGCATGTTCCAGTTGAGGTTTTATCACGCTAATTAATAGTCAAAAAATTCTTGGTTGCAAAAAGTTTAAGTCCACGCATCATTGGACGTGTACCACAGGTTTATACTGCACCGAACCAATGGACCGTTAATCCAGAATGAAATTATTAGCTTTATATATGGAAAGGCCAGACTCAAACTTCATCTCATGAAAATAGACGAAATCCGAGATTTAAACGGGTTAAAAGTTAAGTATTGAACAGCTTCACTCCATAAAGAAGATTATCAGAATAACGAGGAGGATGGATATCATTGTAATTTCTATTACAAGAGCTTAACTTAAGTTAAGAATGAAGATGGTGATGACAGAGTGAAATAGGAAACAGATAGTTGACAGCGTTGCGTACCCAAGAATGGTAGTTTTGATCCAGGTCAGTAATCAGCTAACCTTGAAGGGCGCACAGCTCTTTGATTTTGATTGACTTTAGAATTAGAACGGCTGAGTAAACAAATTATGTACATTAGTAAACTAATTAATTACTATATTGGAAGCTGGAATTTTTTCGTATCTAATTTTTATAGTCTTTGTTGGTCGTTGGATTAGCTAGCCCAATAATTAGCATACAGTACAAGATAACAAACTTATTTACCTCTTGAGAGGACAGAAAACTTTTCACCGCAGAATTCCATTTAATTTCCAATGAGAACTTTTTCTTTAGGTTGTACATGCGATGCTTGGCATTGGGAATCGTAAACGTTATTTATTTAAATTAAGGTTAATATTTTCAATTGACCCGAAATAAAGCTAAGTAAAAAGATAAAAATAAATAAACTATTACCTGTATTCTGTATTTCAAGAACGCAATGTAAAAGGTACAGTCCTGTATTAAACGAGAGTCAATTTAATTGTTTTGACTTCAATTATTCATCAACTACATGCTATTTTAGTAAATCTAGGAAATAGGATTGATCGTTGTCAGAAAAGAGTCTACCGTTTTAAAGAGATATTAGCTTATTGCCCTATCATTTATTCTTCCATCTATATCCATACCATTTTCTGAGTTAAATGAGCTGACTAAACACTATGATTAAAGTATGCTTTTGTTTCAAATACAAATTTTGAAAACAATTGAATATAATCCATGCAGTCTTTGCTACTGCAGCAAAGAATAACATTCTAACCATGCAAAAAAGTAAATAATTCAGAGTTTGGATCAACGCATAATTAAGTTGCTGAACGATACAATACAGCACACAAAAAATAAAGATAGACACAAAAGGTCCCAGAAAAAATTTCTAATCCTAAAAATGATAATTCCGCATAGTTTTCTTTTATATTTGCAGGATGAATTACTTTCCTATTCCCATTCACAAGATTAAGTTAAATTTCTGCATAATTTTTGGACACGCTGTTTTTTTATCTACTTTTCATGCAACTTATTTAATGTTACAAAAAGGTGTACAGAAAACGGAGTCACAACACAATATACATATTTACGCTATCCTCTTCCGTTTGTAACCCAAGTTGTCCATCCTCCTGTATTAGCATCATCACAAAAGTGTGCCAACTACCACTGCACTGGAACACTTTTGAAGTTTAAAGAAGATTAAAAATGATATTTAATGCCAAATCAATTATCACCTATTAGCAAGATCTATTTCCAATTCTAATACCGTCAATTGCTTACTATTAATGAAAGATACTTCAACCAGTATGTATGCGTTAAACGGTAGAACAGAACGACTAAATGAAACCCCCACTCTACTACTTTACTGGGGACTGTTTTATATTCCAACTAAGGACTTCTCAAAATTGACGACAAGGCTTCAATTTCAATCACTGTCCACCTACAGCAAGATAAGCATCTCAAGCTTGTCCGTCTTATCCTCATCCTAACCTGATTCTCGTCATTCTTCTGTGATTTCTCAATACCAATAACAATAGCCATGCATTTAATACTAAGGCTTCCAAACTTCCTAACAACATTGCTCGTGTTTCTATATCTCATTCGAAAATCCTTTGCCCAGGGATTCGATGCAGGAGCTGCAGACCCTTTGGGTTTCGGATTAATAGATCCGATAGCTTTGGAAGTGGCTTCCACTTACGTCTATCTGGTCCCTATGATCATTTTTACTGTTGGTATTTTAGTTATTCCCACAGTTCTTGTGATAACTTTCCTGATCGTCATTCCATTCTTTGTGCCACCAGCCGCAGAACCTGGAGGTAGAAGTTTTAAACGGAGGTCCAATAGTATGAATAGTGTGACGCAATCTTTACTCGACTCAGCTACTGCAGCGTTTGGTCGGAGTTATTGCTTGAACAGAATCATTTGCGAAATATCTCAAGGTAATAATTCGCTACAGGATGCTCCAAAGCCGGTTGAGTAAGTTCATGATTTACTTACAAATAGTCTCAAATTATTGCGTATTTCCTGTCCGGTAGTGCAGTAGTACCTCTCTTACATATGCATGGATATCATTAATACATGATCTATTTTATTACATTTACAATGAACTGAATTCATCAACTTTGCTTTACTTTCTGGTAATATTATTCACATTATAGGAATACACCGTTCAGTAGGAATCAACCATCTTCATCCAAACGATTACGGAGAAAGAAACGAAGGATTAGTAGAAAGTCTAGCTGTGCCACTTATAATTGTGTAGTATATGATACGTTGATTCCTTTTTTTTATGGGAATGTAACTAAAATTAGCTAAAAATACCATTTGTTTAGATAATATATATGTATCAATGAATGGATTTGAGTATTCGTCCAAAGCGTACAAATGTGAGCGTTTTGTATCGTAGGCTGTAGTAAGCGTTTACTGATTTTTTTGTATTTAAAAATGAAAATGAAGGCCTTAATCTGAAAAATAAAAGATGAAAAATATCGACAAGACATTAAATAAATTACAGAGATTAATTCTTTAAAGTTAACTTTCCAAAAGTTAATTTTTAACACCTTTTCGCTGGAAAAAATCAAACATATGCATCATCCTATTTGAAACAGCCGTAGGGATAATTTTAAATATGCTATCATGCTATTTGATTCCGGAGACTTCTTAGGACCAAAAACCTTCACAGTCAGTTTACTATTTAAAAGGGGCTGCTATTAGAGGGGGTTGCATTTAATTAGACTACACGGCATTATCATACATTTCTAGGCTTACCAAGGTTTAAAATTTAGGCTTATGGTCAACTATAAACTACGTCCACAGATTTGGAATTACGTCACAATCATGCAGTACCGTTTTTTGCAAATAACAGTTTGCGTATGCAAGTTTTATAACCTTCTCATGAGCCACCAAACAAAGTACAGAAAAAAATATGTCCAGTGTCGAGCGCAAAAAGGACGTACAATTACTAATTCGCTTTACTACCGCAGAGTATCTTAATACCACTATCATTTTCTAGCACGCCATAACGAACCTAACACAAAGATAAGCGGCGAAATAACGAATAAGCAATCATAATCCGGTATAATCCACTAAAGTTGAATTGTTCAATTCGGGTGATTTCAAAGAATTGTGTTCTCTGTATTACATGGTTCCTATTTTCAAACCACCAATGCTTTCAAACTACATTCTAATGATTCAATACATTAATTGCGTCAGCGTATTTTTCTCAAGTGGATGAATAACTCGGCAACTTATGACTTGATTACCAACAGCTTATGATCAGATTTGATCACAATAGAAACGCGTATAGAAAGCTTGGACTTTGAGAAGATTGATGGAAATGGGTATAAAAAGAGCCAACAGTCCGATTAAAATCACCAATCCGTCTCTCCTCTTCTTCCCAAAGAGAATACCTGAAAAAAGATAGTCTACTTGGTAGAAGTATCGAAATTTCCAAAAATGAAAGCCGCTTTAGCTCTTACTCTTTTGGGTTTGGCACTTGGTTCCGCCAGTGTCATCCGACCAGCCGTAAGTTGCATAGATTATCATATTTGCTTACGTTTATGAAAAATGGTATTTATTACAAAAAGCTATAATGAAATGATCATTTTTCCAGGTTGAATGCGCTCCAGCTAACAACTACGGACCAGCCGTTATGCCCATTCGAGAGGAAGTTGTCCCAGCTTTCAGCATTGGAGATGTAACCTTCGGACTTGTCACCAAGCCCGGTATGTTGCCCATTGAATCTGGTTCAGCCGTCGGAGTTCAACCTGTTGTCAACCCTGGATTCTCTTTCGGAGAAGCCAGCCTTGGAAGCCAAAAGCCATCCATCCTCCCAGGAGTCGGCCTTGTTGATGGTTCCGTTGTTGGAGTCGCCCCAGTTCAAAGGCCAACTGACAAGCTCCCAGTAGGACCCATTGCCGCAGTTCAACCCATCGTCAACCCCGGATTCTCTTTCGGAAGCGGAGCTGTTGTTGCTCAACCACAGAAGCCATCCATCAGCCCAATCACCGTTGTAGCCCCAGGATTCTCTTTCGGAGGCGCTAATGTCGGATCTGGAATGGGAATTATGCCCGTCCAAGAACAAGAATCTTCTTTCCAAGTCGGAGTCATGCCCGTCGAAGGATCTTTCGTTGGAGTCGCCCCAGTTCAAAGGCCAACTAACAAACTCCCAATCGGACCCATTGCCGCCGTTCAACCCATCGTCAACCCAGGATTCTCTTTCGGAGGAGCTAATGTCGGATCTGGAATGGGAATTATGCCTGTCCAAGAACAAGAATCTTCATTCCAAGTCGGAGTTATGCCCGTCGAAGGATCTTTCGTTGGAGTCACCCCAGTTCAAAGGCCAACTAACAAACTACCAGTAGGACCCATTGCCGCCGTTCAACCCATCGTCAACCCCGGATTCTCTTTCGGAGAGGCCAGCCTTGGAAGCCAAAAGCCATCCATCCTCCCAGGAGTCGGACTTGTTGATGGTTCCGTTGTTGGAGTCGCCCCAGTTCAAAGGCCAACTAACAAACTCCCAGTAGGACCCATTGCCGCAGTTCAACCCATCGTCAACCCCGGATTCTCTTTCGGAGGGGCCAGCCTTGGAAACCAAAAGCCAGCCCTTCTCCCAGGAGTCCTGCCCGTTGAAGGTTCATTCACCGGACTTAACCCAGCCAGGCCATCCATCCTCCCAGGAGTCGGACTTGTTGATGGTTCCGTTGTTGGAGTCGCCCCAGTTCAAAGGCCAACTGACAAACTTCCAATCGGACCCATTGCCGCAGTTCAACCCATCGTCAACCCCGGATTCTCTTTCGGAAGCGGAGCCGTCGTTGCCCAGCCACAAAAGCCATCCATCAGCCCAATCACCGTCGTAGCCCCAGGATTCTCTTTCGGAGGAGCTAACGTTGGATCCGGAATGGGCATTATGCCCGTCGAGCAACCAGAGTCTTCTTTCCAAGTTGGACTTACCCCAGTCGAAGGATCCGCCATCGGAGTCGGCCTTGTCCCAGTCGGACCATCCATCCTTCCAGGAGTTAGCCCAGTTGAAGGTTCCTTCACCGGACTTAACCCAGCCATGCCATCCATCCTTCCAGGAGTCGGACTTGTTGATGGTTCCGCTGCTGGAGTTGCACCAGTCCAAAAGCCAACTGACAAACTCCCAATCGTCGAGGATGAGCAACACAACGGAAACGTTTACATCATCTTCTAAATTACTCTAAATTACTCTGTAATATTTTAAAATCGAAATATCGTTTTCAAAATCTTACTATGCCTCAATTCTATTTGTTAAAACTTTAAAAGAGCAAATAAAGCATTATAAAATCATAAAATATACATTATACGGTGTTTATTTATGATAATCTATTACTTTTATGTTTGCATAACATTTAAGTTCTTTACAGCATGCATGAAGCAGATACCATAAGTATAATTAACTTGCACTATTGTCAGAAACTTTCAGCTAATTGCCCTCCTAATATTTTACCAGTTATTGCAGAATAAAGCTGGTTCCTTGCATAAGTTTCATTTTGATATGTTTTCTGATTTACTTTTTTAATTATAGTATAGGGTAAACGCTCATGCACGGAAAGCAAACCATAAATCGACAGGAAACTTTGGTTAACCATAAAGCGTTTTCTTACGAATATTAGACTTTCCATCCTGTGGACGAAATCGGCATATGAAATAGACTACAGTAGAATCTAGCTAAACTATAAGTCGAATCGTTTTGTAGATACAGTTTCCTTATTTCCACTAGTCTGCTCTTGAACCTAATTTATTAATTCGAGAACCTGTCCATTATGAAAGTGATTAAATCTTTCACTTTTTGTGTGGTAATACTAACTGCAATAGTCGAGGTAACATGGGGACAAGATTGTGAGACTGCAGCATCCTGCAACGACTGTATTAGAAAAACTGATTGTTCATGGTGTTACAACTACGTGAGCATCTACAGTTTCTGCCCAGTTTGCCGTTAATGCTTAATAAATTAAAAATTTTCGGTTGAATATATTTAGGAATTTGAAGCTCCAGGCCATCCATTGAAAGATACTTCAAGATGCAACACCGTCAAAGGTCACACGTCGAAGACGCCTCTTTGCGGGCTACAATTCTTAGAATATCCAAAGAGCTGTCAGATGTAGGGATGCTTTTGAAAGTAGACTTTAATTTAATTCGTTAGTCGTAGCATACTTTCCATTATTGGTGTTTGATGATTTTAACAGAAATTCCCCAAGATCTCAACCCGTCTCTAGGGGCAAAGTTCACATCAGCCCTCAAAATGCTAAAGTTAGCCTAGCCGTTGGACAGCCGATAGAGCTAACTCTGACGTACTTGGAGGCGTTTGATAAGCCTTTGGATTTATATTACATTATTGATTTATCTGCAACTATGGCAGATAATAAAGTAATGGGCTGTTCAGTAGTGGAATATAAATGATATCAAAGGAAAAAATACACAAAATGTGTAATATTATTTCTAGCAACAAGTAGCCCAACAAGGAGAGACTCTAGCTCGAGAACTGAATAAACTTACTTCCGATCTACGGATGGGGTTTGGATCCTTCATTGATAAGCCTATTGTACCATTTGCGACGGATGAGCACATAATGTATGTAAATTAGTTTGGTTCATTTATTTCAAGCTTTTTTTGGTATAGGACTGAAATTTTAGCAAAGGTTGAATAAATACAGGGGAAATTCTAAACTGGTACCACCTTATGGTTTCAAGAATGATCTGAAACTAACGGAGAATACAGATGCATTTAAGGTGTGAGGAAATGAATACCGATTAAACATTAAACAATTTCAACAAATATTCATTTTTAAACAATGTATGGACAGAATGCTGTGAATAATGCCAGGATTTCGGTAAACTTGGATTCTCCTGAAGGAGGCCTAGATGCTATTGTTCAAGCGACTGTTTGCCAAGATAAAATAGGTTTTTGAATCTTGAATCTTTAGTTTTCAAGTTTTTAAGTTCCCTATCTAAACTTTACTGTATTAAGGTTGGCGGAATGGAAGCACTAGGTTGATCGTTCTTGCTACAGACGATGTATTTCATATCGCTGGAGACGGAAGAGTAACTACATTTACTTTAAACTTATAGTCTCCGAATAAAAAAATTATGTAGTACAAACTGTACCTACTACTTGATGTATTTTCTTGTATGAGTACTGTTTACTGTACAGTCACAGTATACTCATGCAAGAAATTCTAAAGCGATTATGCATTTAGATGGCTGGAATCGTGAAGCCAAATGATCTGAAATGCCACTTGGACAACGAAAATCTATACACTCATTCAAAACTACTGGACTACCCATCTGTAGGACAGGTTGGTTATATTCTGGGTAGAAATCAAATCCACACAATTTTTGCAGTAACCAGCGAGGTCATCAATCTGTATAAAGCATTGACCAAAAAGCTGTCCGGCTCTAAAGCCGCTGAGTTAGAAGATAGGTCAACCAACGTGGTAGACTTAATCAAGAAGGAATACGAAGTATTTTAACGTTAAAACTTTTGAAAATTAATATTCCAAGGCGAAGTTGGATTAAACTGCAATATATGTTATTTTTTATCCCAGCGAATTAAAAGTCAAGTTAAGCTGATCCGCTCGGGTGGTCCACCTGAAGATATTTTAGACATACAATACAAAGTCTTATGTCCTAAAGGAGCTTGGAAGAAGGGCCAAGCGTGTAAAGACATCAAGCCAGGCGACCAAGTCGAGTAATGTTAGCCCAGCTTTAGAAAACGTCTTTCAAAATTAACTCAAACTAAGATGTTTTTAACTACCAGGTTTAACATAACCTTAACGCTGAAAAGATGTCCAGACGGAATAAGTAAAGATGAGCAGTTGAAACTTACTACCTTTGACCTTAGTACCAGGGAAGGGTACGTTGTTGACCTGACCTTTGCCTGCCATTGCAATTGCTCTTCTAAAGAAAGCTTGTTCATTAAAGTAGGTTCTTCTTAACAATAGTATCTACAAGAGCTTTAAAGTTTCTAGCAAAATACACATTTGCATTAGGATGAATACAGCCTGAACAAGACGTGTAGCAACAATGCCAAGCGTCTTGAGTGTGGAAAGTGTGTTTGTAAGGATACCCACGCTGGAGCTAATTGCGAATGTTCTAAATTAGGGGACGATGATGATGTTGAGAGTAATGCAAAATGTATTGAAAAGGGTCTGGAGTGTTCTGGGAGGTTAGTTAGGACCATGAAACAGTATATTAGACTTTGAAACATTATTATGACCGTAGATTTAAGTTACTAAAGATTCAGGTACTTTTTTCATCAGAGGCAAATGTGAGTGCGGCATATGCAGCTGTCCAAAGGTGGGGGTGGATTACATTTAAGCTTTTTAATCCTTCAAACGGTGACAGACCAAATGTGGGTTTAGTGACAATAGCTATGCTTTTATGCAGGACTTCAGCGGAAAGTTTTGCGAGTGTGAGTATTCGAAATGTCGACACATGTCAAGTGAACTGGAATGTTCTGGCCGTGGCACTTGTTCGTGTGACAAGTGTCAGTGTTTTGATGGTTAGTTCAGCATTAATTAACCATCTAGATCTAATGACCTTAAAATAGGAACTATATCTAAATCTATGTTATTGACACTGTCTCTCTGTGACATTTTTAGATGCTGGTGGAGAACACTGTCAATGTTCTAAAAATATGGTAAATGTTTAGCTAATTTTGTTACAATTTCATTCATTTTTTATGATGTCTCAAAAGCTTGAAATTAATTCATAGCAAGGGTAAGCTTTGAATAAAACAATTTATGATTTCCTCCTTAGACAACATGCATGGAGCCTGGTGGTAACCCGGATGTTTGTAATGGGAAGGGAGATTGTCGTTGTCAATCCACAAGCTCGAAAGATTTCGAATGGGAATGTTCATGTCTTGATATAGGGTACTCCGGGCAGTACTGTCAGACCTGCAGGGTAACTTCAGCTTAATATACATCAGAAAAACAAGCTTAAACTTTTTCGAAAGAGGATTTCAAGCTTTGAAGGTGTAACGTTCCTATTTACGGGTTGCAACAGACTTGCACTCAGGATCCAAAGGCAAAGCAAACCACCCGCACCCGATGTAACGACCCTGAATTAGCAGAATGCGCTCGATGCCAGTTAATACAGCGTTTAAAGAACAATAATACGATGTCCGTGACTGAAATCGCAGTGTGTTCGGAGGCTTGCATTAGGAAGAAGCCTGCAGAAAATGATATAAGCGAATATAAAGTGACAGTGGTCAATGGGATTAGTAAGACTGACTCTTATCTTTCAGATCAATTACCACATCCTCCGTTATGATTCCCTTGAATCTTTCAACTAAAAATTGTTAACATTTGGGGGGATTAGAATATTTGAAAGTGAGAGATATTGGGAATCATACGAGAGAAAATGATTTAACGGAAACATTTAAAGAATACAGTTCTGAATTAATTTGAAAAATAAATAAATAAAGGTGACCAAAGCTCTGAATCGGACGAAACAGTCTGTAGTTTCCAGTACAATGAAACGTGTAACTCTCGGCTCGCCTATTCCTACATGAGTGGGTCGGAACGGCTTAAACTGAAGGTTAAGGTGGATGCATTGCTGGTTTGCTTGAAGGAGCCACCCTTCTTATGGTACATTGTTGGAGTTATGGGAAGCATTTTACTTATAGGACTTTTTACGCTTCTGTTGTGGAAACTCATAACTTGGATTCATGACTCAAGAGAGTATGAAAAATTCGAAAATGAACGGGCTGCGACGCGATTCGAGGCTGTGAGAATATAATTTGTATCTCAAGTTAATTTATTATTTTCAGGAAATTTTTCCTCATAAGTTAATCAAGTCTGCGTTTATTAATTGATTGGGAGGCTTGTTAACTTTTTTTTCAGGGGGAAAATCCGCTTTATAACAACCCAATGTCGGAGTTTGTAAACCCTTCTTATACGAAATAGACGGAGTGATGCATCCAGTCTGGATTCGTGTAATGAAGTAGGAATAATCTGAAGAGTTACTCAATAATTCCATTTGATTACACCTTATCAGTTATTACCGGCTTGATAATTTACCTAGTTAATGCCGCTGTCTGGAAAGCTTGCAAAAAAAAATTTCTCAACAATTTTTCTGATTTGGGACAGGAAGGTTTCAGAAATTGATGGTTTGTGCATTAATGGAGGTAGTGAAGTCGTTCTCTATGAAATTCATAACTATCATTCTTGTTTCCAATTCCAACTCAATTTATACCTTTCAAACCACAGTATCGATTATTTTTAATTTCTTACTGACTTATAAATGGCTATTAAATTATATCTTAATAGTTGTCGGTTACATCTACATCTAATAGAATCCTGCTTGTCTGTGTAGTAAAGTTGTTGTTTCGGGTTATTATTAATTTTTACATTTTAAAAATCCATACTTTGAAAAAGCTATAACAAACATTTCATATTGGCTAAGCTGGGATTGTTAATGTTTTAAATCACAAGCGAAAGGTTTATTCAAGCCAAGGTTGTCGATTCATAAAATAGCAGTCAACTCTACTTTTACTTGAATAGGACACAGACATTATTCAGTAATCTCCTAGATGAATAAAGTCCAAAGATAGATATAGCGATACGAAAGGCAAGCGTGAACTCCATTTGTTCATGTTGCATGTAGTGAATGAATGGACAGCGGCTGGGATAATTATAATCACTACTGCAAATTAGTCATCCTTAGTTCAATAAAAAGTTAAATATCCGATAAACCTTTGCATTTTTTCAGACTTGAAAATATACCAGAATCAATACTTACTATTGCTAGGAATTTTATCATTGATCAATAAAATCTTATAAATCGAACTTTCTGAAACAAGCACAAGCTACGCAATAAAGATACGCATTACGTTACATAATAAAATAAAAGGCAATTTTTGTGTCCGCGTATAAAGAGTCAAGGCTTTACTTCCATGCTGGTTCATTCAACGCAGTGAATTCATCCAATTAGTCAATCGATGTATGATAGGAATTAATTCCCCAGGACAAAGTCTACCAGATAAGATAACCCCTTTCATTCTGGCTAAAATCCCTAAAATTACGCTTTGAATTGTGCTTTAATGCTGAAACTTTCATTTTTAATTTCAGTTTATTTCTAGCCTACCTAGCCTAAATTCTCATCTTTTAGAAGCTCTCCTGCACAAAAAAGATTAACCAAAGTATTTAGCTCTTTGTGCTGATTCTTGTATGAGACGGAACGGAAATTCCCCTAGAATCTTACATGTTACATAAGCAAAGCAAAATTCTGTTCTATCATTGTCGCGTCATCTCACCGTGCTTATCTATGTACAAACCCCTACCGCATGATAAAAATAAACTATTAAATTAAAACTGCCAGCATACAGTCAATTGCTCGTGATTAAGCTCTACTCTGCACTTGCTAGGAGTTGAGTTACCTACACGTCATCCACACTCTGCAATATTATACAATCCAAGCAATTTATTTGGATAGGTTAGTCATCTCTAGTAATGAAGAACGATGATAGAGCATTGCTTCTTAACGAATGCGAATAACCCTTTTTTTGCTTGCGGTGTGAGATGGTCTGTAAACATTTTTTGCTTTAACATTTCTTCCCTGTATACCTTTCCAAAAATTATTTCTGTTTTAACTTTTCTTAACTATCATTTAAAAAAATTAAAACACTACAAAAGGCTGTCAGTTAAAATTAATGCAATTAGAATCCTATATAGTATTCTATACTTAAGAGAATTGCACTCCCAAAATATAATAACTCTAGCAAATCCTTGCAATCTTGGTCATGCAACTCCTTGAAAATACAAGTTCATGCTGTTTAATTCCACTCGTTCCTTCTCTAGAGTTAGGCTCCTAGAGGTGAACATGCCGCCCGAAGGTTTATGTTTTGCCCTTTGATAACGATTCTAATTCTTATCAACGCTCATTTATGCTTCGCATCGTGGGTTAAATTGTAAGTAAGTAGGATACTTTTTAAACGAGTCTTCATTCACAATATCACAATCATCCTTTTATGGTAAGTAGCTAGGAGTTTGTTATACAGTAAAAGAGTTGAAGGAGCATTAGGAGCTAGAGCGGATGGTGATAATAATGATAGTGATAGTGAAAAAAGCCCTTGATATAGGTAGCTGAAACAATTCAACAATCCTTCACGTGGGTTATTCATGAAAAGTTCATCTCTAAAGACTAAACCAATTTACAATTTACAATCCATCCACAAATACATATTGAACATTGCCCTCGTCAACCACTAAACTGCTTACGTACGTAGGTAGCTATACATTCGAGCTTTTAACAAAGTTCGGCTATTTCTCCATTACTTATTCAGAGTCAGAGAGATAGGAAAGGCTTTGCCAATTGATACGGTGCCCAACGCGTGGCTCATAAATGTGGTATGTGTGATAGTTTCAACGCAACTTTGAGTTGGACCTTTACATACTATACTCTACTATTATTACCATTTTACTTGCTCACTACTGCTTACACTTAACTAACCAACTCACTGAAAAGTAGGGATTATTACAGCAGCAACTTGTAGTCTCTTATGCTTTAGCGTAGTCAGTATTTATGAAAACTTGTAGGTTAGTTGTAGTAGCCTAAGCTTCATGGTTCCAGACTTGTTGGCTTTTAGCATTTGCGAGCGAGGCTCTGAGGTAGGAGTTGAAGTTTGCATACTTACCCTATAAGTAAGAACTGTGCAATATAAAGAGGATACTAGATACCACGGATCGAGTTTAAAGCTTATTCAATTCAAATCGCTGAAAGTTAAGCGATACGAAAACTCGGTGAAAAACCTGTCTCAGTAACTAATCACAGGCTGTGCAGCTTGTACCTAACCGTTACTTATAGTAATAATACAGGCTGTAGTTAAAGCTGCTAGGTTAATTTAAGTTGTATTACATGCAAGGGGCCTATTCATTACTCAACTAGCTTTCGAAGTGGGAAGATGAGTCCAGTGCCCGTTATCGTCCATAGGGTCAGTCTTCTTGGGCCCGTTTTCTATGGCGATAGTATTAGTAATTCTAATTTAGTACTGAAGCGTATCATTTTAGCTCAAGAACAATGTGTTATTAGTTAACGAAGGTGAAGAGACCGGTAGTCGAGGCTGCTCGTGCTAATAATTAGTTAGGATAAATTAAATTTGACTGTAAATAGTGAGGATAATTGTTGTATCTTGTGTAAATAGTATGTTGTCAAAATTCTTTGTTATAATTGAAATAAGCTGTACCAGGGATATTCAAGAGTGAATATTGTACACTGCACTAAGTCCGACAGGGTTCCGCCTACAATCATTAGGGTTCAATTTGGTTTAAGTGAAGTGATAATAGCAAATAGATCTGAGACAGTGTGGTATATATTGAAGACATTAGATATGATTTATAAAAGTCAGTTATTCTGCCTGGGTATTCTGGCTGTGGCTTATTACTATAATTTAACATTCAGTCAAAAGATAGAGGAAGGTTTGGTAGTTAAAACAAATGGAGGAAAGGTCCGCGGAACCGTCAGCTATTCTCGTGGGGGTCGGAAGTTTTATGGATTTATGGGAATAAATTACGCTAAATCGCCAACAGGGAACTTGCGCTTCGAGGTTTGTACATGAAAATATCACTGAATATATGTTGGAAAGTTAAGGAAAAAGAATGTTATGCTGAACTTTTTGAGCTCAAGGGAGTTGTAGATTTGTTGAAATGAAGAACAATCCAGAGCCGGGTGGGCATGCATACCAGTGAACCGTATTTCCGGTTTTAAGTCTCCCCGGATTAACTACTCTGTCATACCCTTTCAGCTAACCATATAGAAGCAATTAATCCCTTCGTGGAATACCCGTAAAAAATGTTCATCTCGGAAGGATTACCCTCACTAGACTATTATTTATGCAAGGCAATGTTTTTTGCATTCTTAAATTAAA
>JAQFZX010001424.1:0-30188 GCA_034682405.1 Hydroisotoma schaefferi | reverse complement strand
GACCTCCTGTCGCTCCGGACCCCATGTCGCTGGACCCCGTGTCGCTGGATCTCCTGTTGCTCCGGACCCCGTGTCGCTGGATCCCGTGACGCAGACTCCCAGGAAGAGGTTACGATTGGAAGGAAGCTACTATTAAAGGGTGACTACTTTGGGCATATACTATAAAAAGCGTTTGCATTCATACAGAATAGAATGTTTGAAATCGTTTTATTTTGCAGAAATTTTATATAAAAGTTACGTTTTGTAACTACTAAGATGCTGCATCACTCTTTTTATTTTTATTGTTGATATATTGGTATATATTGGTGACGCTTTGTCTCGGATGTGCAGCAGAAGCAAATTTCTGTTCTTGTAAACCTAAGCAGGTGTGTAGTGCTTACTATATAAGATGACACAATTTGTGGGCTGAAATGTCCGGATGCAGCCTTTAGAACGTCAAGGGACGGAAAACACAACCAAACACAAGAAGATGTAAAGAAAAATCTGCGCTAAGGGATCTTACCAGTATGTTCACGTCCGTGAGCTGCCTAGTACCCATCCACCACGTAATCATTGCCTGAGGTCTCGAACCGGTAGCAATACATTCAATCTGGTGTCGCTGATTCGCCACCAATCGGTCTACTTGATTGATCCGTGCCGATAGGGGCCTCACTGTATATTATATTTCGTGTACCAAAGAAAAAGTAAAGTTTAAAAATTAAGGACACATGTCTTACTTCTATTATTTTACACTCAGGAAGAAAGGATTGACTTACTTTTACTGGTATGTAGTAAAAATAAGTCGAACTAAAAGTGGGTTTGTCCATTTGAATCAAGTTTAGTTTTAGCAAAAAGGAAGAGAAAATACAAGGGTGGGTTAGGTTTGTAGACCAACTAAGTTTGTAAAATAGACTGAACGGAGGTAGTTGAAAGACATAATCAGTAGATAGATGAAGATGAAGATTATTAGGGTAGCTGGTGGTGCTAGTTCCAATAATGAAATTTAATTGAGCAGGATCTAAGCTTCGATGGTATTAGGGTCATGAATCAATCCGTCTTTGCCACAAAAACCTTCTCACGCGGGTAGCCAATAATGAAGTTGTATCTTTGAAACTTACAAGATATAAAGACCCTGGCTCAATGCTGCTGGCTTTTTGGGGAGAAAACTTGATTAAATAGTTGAGAAGCTCTTCAGGCTAGGCTACGCTAACTGTGCTAACTTACTTTCACTGAAGGCCATATCAAGCAGACAAACACGTGTATCTGTAGTTTGATAGTTGCCTAGTTGATAGTTTCTTTCTACGTAATACCTTGTTGGTTGAGAAATATCTATCTACAAAAACAGCTAACGAAGGAGCTTAAGATCTCTTCAGGGGGAAAGTAGCTGATAGTTTGAAAAAGTTTGAGACGAAAACTCGTAACGAACAGAGAAAGTCAAAGAGAATTTGCTAATGCCCACTCTAAGTGGTTCCAGTACTTACAGATTGTTGCGCAGTTAGTTTTTTTTAAGAAACGAAAAAGGTCTCAAACAAATCTTTAGTATATATGATCTTTCGTGGAACATATGTATTGTGCCATTTTTCTGGTATAAAAGTAAGGTAGATACCTTGAAATAACTGATGCACACATTCATTAGACAGTCGTTGGATGTTACTAAAGTTAAGTAGATACTGAATTTCTAAGACAAAATGAAAGGCTTTTGGATCTAAATATTGGAGAATGAAATAGGTTAAAAAAGGATTAAAGCGCTTTTTGCTTGCTTGGCTTTGAGATTACGTTACTCAGTGGAATATGATCTGCTCAGATTGATATCAAAGGGGAAAGGTTTGCTCGACATAAAAAAAAACTAAACGAAACTGTATGGCTTATTCTTTGTATAAAGAGATCAATAATTGATTTAGGGTTAGATTATATACGCATAGGGTGAGTTTGAGATTACATGGAGGAAGTTTTGCCTGTTTGTAAACTCACGGTAAAGATTGAGCCGAAGGGTTTCACTTAATGGATCAGTCAGATTTGAATTGAAAGTGATGCATGTCAAATTAGCACCATGGTGTTCCCTGTGGACTTGCAGTACTTTCAGCTTCTTCACAGCAACTCCGCCGTTTTGACGGATGGTAGGCTCTGCAGATGACAGGATATCGTCTCCCAGACGCCACTCTATGTAAGGTATGGGTTTTCCTGTAGAACAGATTCCAAAGATGGAAGTTAAATAACTGCAAGGATCAATCATTTTATTTTACTTGGAAATATGTCAGGTACTACTTAGCACGACGGAATGGCGTCTTTATAGGATTTAGTTTAATGAAATAAAATGTAATAAAGTACGCGTTTGTTATTTTACGTTAATATGTGTTTTTATTTTAGTCTTCGATTTCAGGATGTTTGTCTGACCCTTGTACTCGGTGTGCAAAGTGAATTGCAATACTACCTAATTTGAAACAACTGAATTTGCTTTCCAATACGATGTTAAAACCATAACAAATCTTCATATTTTGTTAGAAAACTCTTTGCAATTCCCAGGGTCATGTACAGTGTTAGTCTCTTGTCAGGTTACAGGCGTTTCCGACAAAAATGTGCACACCTTCTTCGCTTTACAACAGTTCAGAAACAAGCATATCCATGCAAAAGCCACCTTAAACCTTTCTTGCTGTCACAATTGCGGATATTAGCTAATTTTACAGAGTTCTTTCTACACAAACAGTTGTCATTGTTATAAAAAGAGAAAGCTTTTATTCAACTTTCGAAGGAAAAAAGAACAAAGAGTAGAGAAAGTTTTCTAAGTAAGTTGGATGTAAATATAAAGTTGAATCGTGAATTGAAATTTTTTCAACCCCTTTATATCCTTTTCGTAGTATGAAGTTTGATGTTGAAAAAATATTATCGTTCTCTTCACGCCACTTTACATGCATTGGAGAAACCCTTTTCCTTTGTACCCACCAGTACATGATGGGAAGGGCAACAAGTGCTTTCGTTTCTATGATCAACCTCCTTACACATCCAACATCCGATCTCAACTCTTCAACCTTTTGTCAAAAGAGAAGAAAACTTTTCATGTAAGATAAAACCAGACGTGCCAGCAATAACCAACCAACAGCAAAATGGAATACAGACGACTTCAAAAATGCTCCTTATAATGGACGCTTGTAGAACTTGCTTTCGAAAACGTGGTAGTTTACTTGGGATTTGATGACTACTGTTGGTATTTTTTTATATTAGGAATAGTCCAAAGTTTCTTTTATAGTTAGTGTATCCAGTTTTTCTGGGGTTAAAGTTTGATCTCAATTTCAAATGCTGTATTTTTCTGATATAGTAGAAGCTCATTGTGTCCGTGCGATGTTGTTTGACTGACACTGGATCCTATCGTGTGTTGGGTTTCTAATCAAATTTATTCTTTAAAGTTCTAAGAAAAGTTTTACATTTCCCCTTTAACCTCAAATACTGAACACGCAATGCTATTAAGAGGACCACGATTAGGTTGAAAGATGTTCTCGCTTCGCATAAATATTTTGAGTAGAGATAGAAACAGGATTGGTTTGGAAATTGTAGTGGAGTCATTCTTATCTGGCGTGCGTAAATGATTTAGTTTTTTAGTAGACGAGTTTTCGAAATAAGTTTATTGATTGCGTTTATAAATAGCGTATCTACGTAGTAACAGTCACATCAGTACACTTTCTGCTAGGGCCTTGGCCATTTAAATTGATGAGAGCATTGAATTCTGCAATTTCATCATTTTACAAAGTCCTACGGGAATATTTACGTTTTTAGTCCGAGCAGTCAACATCAAATTTTATATTTTGATACCATGTCTGAAAAGGTAATGACACCTTGCCGTATAGCTTAGTTTTAGCCACCATACCTCTGGCTTGGGAACTACGGACTTAGTTGGAATGAAGTAGAGAAGCGATTTAGTCATCGTCATGCTCTGATTCACCATTATCATCCGAATATCTTATTACTTTGTTCACTGAGCTTTGAGTCAGCCGGGGAGCGACAAGATAAACCTAGATTAGGTGGAGTGACTTCCAAGCTCGGTTGCGACGATGTAAAGTATAGCAAACATCAGGAGGATTTTATCACCAAGATCTAGAATGCTTCAACTACTTATATTAGGTATAATATTTTTCACGTTACGTTTACAACAACATTGTAGGGAAGAAGGGTTTGTCCGTTTATAATCCTCTGGAGCATGATGCGCCTTACTAGGAAACAATTATTATTCTAGACTATGCGTGAAGAAGGTGACGGTCGACAGTGAACCAGAAACTGCTGCAGTAGCAGCCCTTCTAGTTTTCAATGGTGATGCTAACCGTCTTCGTTGTGTAGAGAGGAAACATAAATTTGATTAAGTGCCTCTACCAAATATCTAATCAAAGAGGTTAATCTAAACTAAAGATTTTATGTTCTTCCACTCCGTTGTGTTAAAATCGGGGCAGGAAACAGTATTATTAAGTTGGAGCAAAAACACATTCTATTTGTGTTAGGTCTAGGTTTGATTCTAATTATTAGTTAGGATGATAAGTATACATACGTAAATTGAATATTTAAGTAATTCTATCATGTCTCTTGTTTATACTTTATACCAGAGAGGTGCCCATAATCTTAACGATAAAACATTATGACTTTTATTTATCTTACTGGCATTTTTATTAGTATTTCAGATAACAAAATAACAGAATTCGCAGTTCCTTTTCTACATTTTCATGCATTCCAGTTTCTAAATAGCTTTTTCTTTCCCGAAAATTTCACTCTAGCGAAGGTATGAAAAGTAGAAATACGTATCGAACAAAACAGTCACAAGAAAACCACAATCTCTAGCAATGCAACGTATACTTTACACACTTTTAAGTACAAAATTGTCAACAGACAACATTAGCGTTCTAGTAGTATCCCGAGACCTTCTCATCTTGTCAAAGTTGAGCTTGCTCACTCACACCCTTCGGGGATACACCCAAACACCAAAACACACACGAACATGCAAGTTGCGGTGATGACAACTGGAATTTGTCCTCGTTCTCGTACCAGGAAATCATCATTATGAAACCTTTCTAGTGACAGAAACAGATACAACTCGTCTCCTACTTCTAAATAAAAGCAAAGTTAGCTTCCATCCTAGACTGCTACTACTACAAAGCGAAAGTAGTGGAAAAGCTGAAGTTGAACCACTGAAAAATGCGTATCGCATGTTTTTATCCACCAAACAAACCATTCACCGAATTTTTGCTCTCACGCAATGCCTTGAACTACCCGAAGTTGTTTTTGAAAGTGAGAAGTTACATAAAATACTGTAAGTCAACGAAAGTATTTTAATCCTTTTTAAATGCACAAAATTCATACATTTATTTCTAGAAAGTAATCATTTTCTTCGTAATTCCAAAACAATCTATTAATGTGTTCTGTCGCATTTCTAAAGAAGTAAATTGGTAAACTAAATATCAGCATCAGCTAAAGCTGAGTACTAATCAATCCATCCACTCTTGTTCCTCTGTCTTAAAAAATTTAAAACAATGACAAACAGCGTATATTACTTTATAAGTATTCAAGTCACGCATCAGCCTTTAGACTGCCAAACCCCTTCAACTGAATTCTGGACTGAAGTAGACGAAAGCTGTACAAACTCGCCTCTTTACTCGTCTCACCCAGTTGATGAAGTAAGAGCCCGTGGTTAAACAACTTACCTACATTTTACACCGGTCCTCAATTTCAAATACACAATGGCTGCCGAGCGATACCAAATCTTCAGCCACTCACTCCTTATCTTCTATTGTCATGTCAGCGTGAAGTATAAAGTAAGGAAATCACATTGTACCGTTTAGTTTCTCTGCCTTTCAATCTACCTACTTTATATTCCTAATAAACCTCTTTGGAGTTCATATTACTAGTTGTTGAACAGCTTAGAGAATTTCAATTAAAAACTTGCCTTTCAAAGGCAGTCTCTGGCTCCAATACCTCCTTTAAGTATCCCGTACAAGGGTAAAATTAGTGAAGGACAAGAGTATTTATTTTAAAAGACTATATTTTAGTCATTTGAACGCTATCTGCAACCTATGAACCACATACCTGGTAAAACCTAACAAAGTTAACTAAACTACAGTTAATAAGAGGCTAACTTTGGCCATTGTTCTGGCTGATACTTCTAAGGCCTTTTTAGAAAATCTTATGAAAGGTTTAGTACGTCGTTCGTTGGTAGCAGCCGTAAGAAAATTTGTTTCTAATGTATTAAAGTTAAGTACTCTTAAAGTAAGCAATAGGAGTCTTTAGAAATTCTGCCCCTACTCTCAGTAAAAGTAAAAACTCAATCTTCTTTTAGAAGTCGGGACGACTACTTTCTTTATTTACTACAACCGATCGTCCTTAACCACCACCAACTTTGTCTTACTCTCACTGTCGACTTTTGCAGCTTCAGTTGGAGTAAAGTGAAGTCTGCTGTGGTGGATAGGAGCTTAAAAATTTAATTTTCATTGTAGATCAGCATCAATGCTGACAAGTTCATTCACCTGGAGACAATCTAGACTACTGCCACCCATGGAAGACAGTCTGCCCTTGGTTCTGCCACTAACAGTGCTGGTTCTGAAGGGAAAGCTGATTCCAGAGATGTTGACTATCACAGACGAATGCTAATGGGAAAGTCATGCATAGCTTCTTCCCTATCCCTAACTTCTTCAATCTTAGTACTCCTTTCGGCTTTCTCTTCGTCTGAGAGGCTTATAAAATACGGGTACCTGTCTGTTGGTGACTTGACTGTAGATTTGAGAACTCTCCAACTAAGTAACTACCACAACTAATTTGACACGGAGGTTTGCAATATCAATCTGACTTCAGTCCATCCTTGGGTGATAAGTACCCCCCCTGACAGGGGTATCCGTACTTACGCCCTATACGAGTTGAAGTTATTCATAGGAATCAATGTGTATCTTTATCCACATTGAAAGAAACGTACAGTTAGCCCTTTGACGGGCTTTGAAAAATGTATCGGGAGGTTTTTTTTACTTGACTATTCCAATAGTTACTTTACTAGACGCCATCGAAGGAAGCCATTGCACTAGTAGGTTTCTTTTCTCTTCTCAAGTCAAACATCTTTGTACGAAGAAGATTACTAACTGGTTGGTTTCTATCTTTGTGTGAAATGGAGTATGTATGTAAGTATCTATCTCGTTGATCTCTGGATGGTAGAGTAGTCAACGCCAAGTGGCAACTGCATAAAGTAACCTAACCTACGTAACTTCACCCGATCCTCTCAATATCCATTAGAGAGAAAGAGAGCGAGTGTTATTGACAAACGAAGAAGCTTTCATAATAACGGCTCTTGTACTTTCTGCTACGCTTTCTCCTACTCAGAACATCATAAGGGCATCCCTGGGAATTGTATGCGATTTTATATATTAGCTGTTGCTACTACTTCTACCACTGCTAAGTATTACTAACTAAAGCTAGAGAAACATACTAACCTCTTCTGCACAAAAACAAATTACGGTAGTCTAGTAATAGGACGAGCGTTACTTTTCTGACTGTTTAGGTGCCCAGAGTAAACTCCACGATTTAATCCTGAATATAGGTGTATACCGAAGGGGTTAGTAATCTATAAGTAATGCATCCAACAAGCTAGTCAACTGTAGATACAATTACACGTTGCGAAGAATATAAATTTTCTTGCTACGACTCACAGTTGAGAATTCTAACTATTATTAAGCCCTTCTGCTTATTGGGATGAGATATTGGGATAAATTGTTGTACTCGAGTCCCTTGCTGGACCTCAATTACCGTACAACATTGAGTTTCACTTGAATTGCCCTTGTAATTCAAGTTCTTCACTGTCGTAAATAACCTTAAGAACACACGGAATTTCACAGACGATAGTGTACAACTACAACTGTACAGCTGCTATAATAATTTCGTGAAGTGCACTGAAGTTTGCTTGTTCATAATAATACAGGCTAATATCTAAGAATAAATTAGAGTATTTAGAATTTAAGTAAAGGATAGAGGTAGGGTAGAAGTATAGGAAGCCGTTATTGTTCGTTACAGTATGCGAATGTGAATGAGAGTAGAATAAATAGTGTTATTTTCCATCCCAGTTGTTCTCACATTAAGCCAAGATAGATCTGAATCGTGTAGTTCAACTCAAGTTAAGGAGAAAAGCTATAAGAGCTTTCATGAATTTTATGTATGATGTCATCGCGTTGTTAAGTTTCTTGTACCTATTCTAGCGTGATATTGTGTGTCGCAGGTCTGAATTTAATTCCCTCTGTTTAAGTCCCTGAATGAGTTATTATCATATTTTACGTAAGTGGCGTTCATTTGATATGAATAAGTTATGAATCACGATTAAACTCTGAGCTAATAACATTCGTACTTCCATTCTTCATTTTGCTTTGAATTATAGCATGCAAGTTTGAACTGTGTAAACAAAAGTGGACATTTATATGAGGCTTGCAGGTATATTCACATGCTTCGCAATTTTACAACCCAGCATACCTTTTATCTTGATTTTATAAGGCATCCTTTCAATGGCTTATGCAAAATACAAAGAACGTTGAAGAATTGACAGCCAAGAATAGTGTGTACCTTACAAAGTGAAACTCCAACCTATACGATTTCCTCAACGAAAAACCTAAAAAGAATCAATAAAGTCAAGACAAATAGTAAATCTCCAAACTCTAAAAGCAAAACTAAGAAAGAGAGAAGTTGGAGAAATTCCTTGAATTAAAATCACCTAAAATGGAAAAAGTTCAACAGGAGCAAAAACAAAGAAATCGCGAAGTCAATAATGTTTTTGTTTTCTTGTTGTTATTTGAGCAACGGCAGGAAGGAAATAGGCTAGAAGAAGTTAGATTATGGAACTAAAGGTAACATTTTCTTCTACAGCAGCAGGAATACAATAGAAGGAATAATACAGAAGAATGACAAATGAATGACAACTTTTGTTCCATATTTATGCAGCAAATACATGTCTATTCTATTTTATGCATATTTATGTTAATAATAGCTACCTATGCATGTTAAATAATGCATTGTTTGGAACTAAGAATTGTAAATAGAAAATAGAAAAAGGAAAGAATTATAAAAGCAGTAAGAGATGACTAGGACGAGTTAACTGTTATGAAGACGATAATCGTGTTGTTGCCTGATGCTTATTTAAAGAATAGGAAAGGACAAAGTTTTTGTCACAAATTAAGGCAAGTAATGTAAACGAGGAGAGGAACCATGGGCCGGGGACATCTGCAGTAATATCAAAAGCCAGCCAAGACTTTTCATTCATCCTTCTTTCTGTAGAGAATACAAAAGCATGTCATTTACAGTATTCAACTAATAGTCCGTCCCTTTTGTCTCCCTTAATCCTAGTAATGCTCTTTGGCAAATCTTGCGAAGTACAAATAATATTATACTACTCATTTGGAGGAACGCAAAGATGTAAAACAGCGCTGGTCTTGACTACATATTCCAACTGCTGTTGCTTTTTCATATATAAACAGAAGACTTTAATCTACTCTTGCGTTATACTTTGAATCTATTAAAATTTCCTAGTATAAAACAAGAAACATCAACAATAACTAGGCCCTGCTTCTACTTCAGCCTCTACTACCTATTGCCTTCCAGCCATATTATGATATTCTGCTTAAACAGTAATCTTATAATACTTGTGTTCCCTAAGCTTATTAAAGTTTATTATTCCAAAGCCTCCGATTTGCATAAGGAAAGCAGAGATAGAAGAGAAACGCAAGTTATACCTAAGAAGCAGGAGGAAACTCGATTGTTAAGTTCTTAAGAGAAGATCAGCTCTTGCCGTGGGATTAAAAGTAAAAGTAAATGTAGCATGTCCCATTAGTAGTTGGATGTATAGCTGTATGAATAATATACGATGGGGAATAATTGGAGTTTAGCTAGCTACCTGGTTCTTTAAGCTTTAATTAAGCATTATAGATGTTATTTATACAGGATAGTGTCAATAGACTAACTCAAATATTTAAGAGGTAAAAAGAAAAACAACGCTGGCTGGGTCACACGTGCTAATTCAGGTATTCAGAATGGAAATAATGAGCTTGTTGAGGCCTGGGAAACAGGCTTTTTCGAAGAAATTGAACTTTTATTTGCTAATTATAAATTCACACAATGGTACTTATGCATACGTAATCAGACAATCTTCAATAATGGAATAGTTAAACAATCAACTTGTAGTCGTTGCCGTTTTGAGTTTGAGTAATAATACCACCGTCAAAACAGTAACTACCAATTACTTTCACTGCAATGAAGTAAATTGGTTTGATTTAAATTTCTGCAGGAATAATTAAACACTTCATTTGTTGTTATTTAAAAAAATCACTATTTCGACAACTGAACCTCTGCTAAACTTTCTTACATGATTTTAGCGGACTTAAATTTTAATGTACAAAATGCAAAGTGCTCCCGTTATGTTCGTGCAAACTACCGCAACCACAGATAAGAAGTTGACTGCCTTTGTTTTTTCTGAACGAAAAAGCTGCAGAGTACGATCTTTACTTAAATAAATAGCAACGAAAACAAAATAACGAAGGACTATTATTAGCACTGTAATTACTACACTCAAATGGAATTCTCAATTTAGTAGCTGTTATCTCAAAGATATTATATTTTCACGGTGTTGGCTGTGACTTGGACGCATGCCTTAGGTAACAAAAAAATTGTCTACCACGAACTGCGAACATCAGTAACCGCACCCAAAGCAATTAGATTCGGATGATAGAAACTAAACTACCTATATAATTGCTAAAGTTGTATTGATACCTAAAATTATTTTTGAGCGTGACTTATTGTCGGTCAGCTAAACTAAGAGAATCCACACGCCAGCTTAATAATCTATATTATATGCATCCTTTTACTTTTGTTACTACAGTGAAATAAAGGAAGCTCCCGTCTGTTTCGAACGCATGCAAAAGCTCCATTACTAAATATACACATATTTCCAAAAACACAAAGCCGAACATTATAGTTACAAACAGAATGTAAAATAGGAAAAACAACACTTATAATCGATGCATATGAGAAGGACCGTTTAATAAAGCCGTGCACTATATCTTCATTCAGGTATTTAAAACTTTAGCCTTTTTAGAAGCCACTTTTACTAAATGCACAAGTTATTTTTATTTTTGCGTGCAAAAAGTGAGAGACTGCATTTTTTTATTTATGATAACTAACCACCCTCATCAAAATCCTCTTACAACTAGAATCTAGAATCTACGCTGCTATTTGGATCGATTCTTCATCATTAATCTATTTTCAATTTAACATATTACTTTGCTTTAAATCTTTTCTGTTTGAAGTCGTAACCTTAGCGTATATTCTGCTCAAGCGTTAAAACTCAATGGTGCGAAGACTACTGTGTTTGGTAGGTGGTGGTTTATGTTGCCATACGCATCCTAGAAGATATAATTTATTTCTATAATGAAATGAAATCCTGTAGTACTTCCTGCCTCTGCCTGAAAAAATCCAACTGACCTATCATTTACCACATCTGTGAAATTACCGACTCCAAAGCAACTGCTTCTTTATGCTGCAAGTCACAAATAGACGCCTTCTCACAAACTACGGGAGTATTAATTTTGCCGTATAGTATGAGAACTGCTCAAAAGCATAATTAACTTTGTCTTCCTAAGTCAGACCAGAGATGTATTTAATATTTAGACGACAGAGGAGTAAACAAGTACTGCACTGACTCTCTTGAAGCTGAAATGATTTTTTAAGATACGTCCTGGTCCTTAAACCCTTATTAACATTGAAGGTAAACGAGTTTTCTTTTGTCGATAACAAAAACTTTAAATTTACTGCCGAACATTATAAATACGAATATGGCACTTTCACTGTGCTTCAGGGGTGCGGTTAGGGCACATTGTGAACTTACTGCAATCAGACGGTCGTACCAAATGTTAGCTACAATGACAACATTCATACTTTCGATAACACTCACAGAACAAGTATATCGCCCTTACCACGTATTTCATACCTCCAATACGTCCGCTTGTTACTTTTTACTGTAGTGTAACCATCTAAAACTGTGATTGTAACATACCACCAATTTGGTATATGCTTTCTTTCAGGTTTCTTAACATCCCTGACTTATTACATCCTTAAACTAGAGGTTTGGGGTTGCGGTTTCACAGTTAGTTTGTTGGTGTAAAATAAGCCTTTTCAAAATGATTTGAGTAAATTTAAGAAGTTTGAAATAATAATAAGAACTGAGCGGAAACTTGCATGACGGGAATTAAACGAAGCAGAGGCACTTCTTCGGGTTTATGGTCAGTCTCTTCTTGCCTTAGCCTTATAAACAGAAATCAGGAAGGGAGATATATTATTTTCCGGAGGCTTTATAGCCTACAGTTCAGTTATATGTTTTAATAATTATTTTGGAATATTATCAGTCAGGGTTTTGTGGCAGGGAGAATATTGCGGCGGATAATACCTCCTTCGTGTGTTCATTACTTCCATTAGAATTATTTAGTGTATGCTGAGAACAGTAAAGGAAACTGTAATTTTCATGCATGTCCACAAATCATGAGCAAAACTTTACTGAACTGGAAAATAGCCAACCGCAGTCTCATAATGCTGAGCATTCCAATCTCTTGTCTCGAGTCTTTAATACAATTATGACTTATTCTTTATGCCCACTATTACTTGACAACTTCCACTAATAAAACGAAGTGTTAGTTAGAAGGTCGCAATGCTTCAATAAATTAGCAGTTACGAAATTACTGCTAAAACTTCTTCATAATTTTTATAAATACACACAGCTGAATAACTACATCCACAATTTGCTATTTGTAACTTTAATTTGTATTAATTTAAACTTTACACAAGCATACCTTGTTGTATGTTTATACGAAAGTGGAGATATTCTTTTACAATTCAAAGATATTTGGTTAAAAACGAGCCTATAAAGCAGAAGAATGCTGAAAAACTGAAGTTAAAGAAGGGAAAGTAGTGAAAATGTATCATAATCAAGTCGACAGGCTCATCTTCTTTACCCCTCGTTCTACTCCTTGGGTAAAAATGTAAACTACTCGAGACAACATAAGAGCAGGGAATAAGAGCAAAAAGGAAATAAATAAGTCGACGTGAAGAAAAAAAATATCCTTCTGACAAAACATAGGGAGGCTGAAAGGCACAGGAGTGCTATAACTCAAAAATATGCTCGAATAACAGGACCACCTAAATTTTTTGATGTGCTGGAGAAAGGAAATAAAAGTTGGAATAAAGAACTTTGTACTACATTTCGTATAATCCTTTTTACAATGATGTACATCCCGTTACTTCTTAAACAGACTTGCTACAACTATGTTAGATGTTTGACATAGTTGAACAGTAGACAGACTTTTCTCGCTATGTAGATTATACACTTTATAGAGAAGTAATACATTTTCCCATCTTTTTACAAGAGATAAAACCCACGAGTTGGGCCATACTTCGACCAAAACGTAAATTTCCCCACCTCTGCCTTGCCGATATTTTACTTGCAAAGTACGGGCAAGGGAAATACATGCGAGTGTCTTCATATTTCTCCAGATGGAAATAAATAAAGTGTTACTTATGTTAGGAGAATAACAAAGGAAAGCATATTTTGGTATGTAATGTGAAACTCTGATGAATTAATGGCAAAAAGTAGCTATTGCTTTTTTGGATTTGTTGGGAATGGGAATTGTCTGCTCTTCCTTTGCTATATTCAGTAAAAGAACCACTAGGTTTCACTTGTTTCATTTACATTTCTATTTTTTAAGTACTTAATTGGGCCGTCTTTCCCTACATAAGTTTAGTATTTTTTATTTTAACAAATTAAATCAAGCAAATTCATACCTCCATGGACTCTGCATGTTAAAGTAAGATCGCTCTCCTCTCGAAGAGGCCCAACGGTACTTGTAAGAAGTCGTCCTGAAGCATCATGGACTGATACAGATTCTGGAGGCACTAGAATTTAAAAATACGCACACTGAATTTTTGAAACCTCTAAAAAATATTTGAGACACGGTCAACGGTGACGGTTCAATCTAATGCATTACAATTTATGCAGCATACTTATTAGAATAGCAATACCGTTTGACAGCATAAGTGAACTTTAACACTTACTAACACCTACACTATGCTACATTTCGAACATGAAAGGGAACTTTTTAAAGCTGTATTAGACATTCTGTTGGTCTTCTATCCAGGATAGAATTGTACCAAATGGTAAATAATACCACTATGCTGCATTAGAGTGAAACAGCGAGGTCACCGAGATATTAGTTTAAGCTTAAGATTAATTGTAAACAGGGAATCCATTTGACACCCCAATATAAAATTACAGTAGAAGGAAGAAAAGTTATGAGAACATAGGAGAAAAATAAAAACAGATCAGATAAGTAATTTCCGGTAAAAGCAGGATAGAAAGTATTATTAGCCCTCCATGCACTACAAAAGTATAGCAGAACACTTGCTCATCTTAAAATCAATCATTGGAGTGTATTTACAATAGGAAAGTACCCCTCCCAGATAGGATAACAGATGAGTGGAAAGAAGGACTCGGGCCTAAGGAATAATACATTTTAGAGTTTTTATTGTGCGCACAACAGCCATGGGTGAGGATAAAATGTGGTCAATCACTCGAAACCATAAGTCTATTCCATTCAGCTTGTAAACTAAACTGATACCTTATGGGTAGAGCACAGAAAAAGCATTGCATTCGTTCGTTCGTGGTCATTGGCTAAGAGGGTAAGTAAAGTATAAGGAAAAGCTCTTAAATCCCTTTTTGAGAAATAACTTTGAAAGCCCCCTGACAGCAGAGAATAGGGTAGAACCATCACATTATTTTGCTTACCTATGATAGTCAGGTTAAAACGGAAGTTCCTTGTTGGTGAGTTACGGAAGTCGACTCTGCACCGATAAACGCCTTCATCGGTCAATTTGACATTTTCGATGACAAGACGAGCGGGTTCAGTAACTGTGCGGAAATGTGCTCGGGTGCCAAACATTTGGGATGAGGACCAATGACGCGCGGAGTTAAACGGCTTTCCTCGGACATCCAAACTGTCATTTAGAATAAGGGAAAAACTTGTAAGATTTATGACTTTGATCGTGTTATATCGCGTTCCCATTACATCCGCTTATTCCATACGGTTCAATAAGAGAGGGGGATCCTTGCAAATAAATAGGGCCACTGCATTAACGATGGCCAACAGGAACCTCTTTATGTATTAGAATTACTCTTTCTTCCTTTGTATACGTTGGAAATTGGTATATGTAACCTTCCTACAGGCCGTTTCAAGCTTGGATAAGGTATTGAATGAATGTACAAAAAAAGAAGGCAGGTTGCTTTTAGTATCTTCACACCATCGCATCGCGTCATAGAATTTCTACTACTAGAGCAATGGAGTCTATGAACTGTACACAAATCGTTCTTCCTTATTGCACCCATCAGTCACTCTGCCGAATCCCATATAGGGAGCTTGTTAGCCCATCACCATTTCCAATACAAATGGGAAATAGTTGGAAATATAGTAGACAAGATTGGAAGCCAGGACTAGGGAGGGGGATGCTCACTCTTCCTGGAGGTGGTAGGAGTTGTATTTGCTAAGACGACGAGATTGGGGTACAGATAGTATAAACTTACCTATAAATGGGTTTTCCAAAATCGTCTCTGAACCAGAAAACCATATGAACCGCGTCGTCCCGACGTAATGGCAACGGACTCACGTCACAAGGAAGCTCTGCACGGCCACCTACTACGGCCTCGATGTCAAATTCTGGCACGGCTGTTAAGAACAAATAACAAATCACACATCATAAAATAAAAGTAAATCCGCTTAACCGAATATTCTACCCCCCTAACTAGTAGTATTTACTCCTACTACTTTTGTACAATATGGCCATAGAACATTAAACGATCTCATTATACAATTAGTCTCAATTATACTTCTGAAAAGATGCGAATATTATTATAAGCCTGCCTAAACTGCCAGCCTTAAACTTCCTGCCCAGTACGACATGATAATATATTCCAATAAGAATAATATCGCGACTATTGTACGCATACTTTTTCCACTTACTAGTACTAAATCAGAATATAAGACTGCATAGAACTTTTTACAATTTATTATTAGATTTAGTTTGTAATAACAATACACACCTTTAAGTCTCATTTCAGTTTCTAATGCACCAAAACGAATGGCCTTAGAGTATTTATCTTTAATATTTACTATCTTGTATCACGCCAGTTTCCTATCGTAATTTTTGCCTTAGTCCCACTTGAGCTGTATTTTACCACCTAACTAGACACACCTTGATTTTTGCATTAGCCAAGTACAAGTAGAAAACTCCTTCGAGGATTCTTCGATAACGAGCATCACGGCCTCATTTAACTTCCCTTGATTTGCCAGCAACCTACCAAGACCGTTTTGAATGTGCTACTTATTACTTTCTGGTAGTAAAAACCAAGGGAAATAAGTACCTTTTACCATGCTCAATCTTCCAATAACAGTTAGCTAGTTTTTCGCATTCAAAATGCCTCTGTCTAACTGAATACAACAAACTACTCAGTCAGTAGTATTGCATCTCAAAACTTTTGTTTTGGTTCCTGTTCCCATCAAGGAAAACAGTCGACTTTAGCTCAGCAATAACTTGTCATTGTGACGACTTTAACCTCCCATAAAAGAGGCATTTCCCAATTATCCAGCCAGATTAGAAGACCCCTGAGTGGTAAGCAAAGGCGTATTTAACCCAGCCCTCAGATAGATATAACCTTATTCTCAATTCCAAGACAGCATTATACACACGCATTCTATGAATACCATATACCACATCTGCTTGAGTTTTCATATCGACTAAAGTGTAAAGCCATGCTTGAGTTGCTTTAATGGAATGGAAATAAACAGAGGGAAACTTTTCATTCCTCGTATTTTCCTATCTACTTTTGTTACCACAAGCAGAATAGGCATATCAAACATAAGAAAACTTAATTATTAAAGCTGTCTGAGAGTTTCCAACCGTACCGTGGGTTTAGTTTCATAGTAATAATAACATTACATTTTCTTCTATTACTCAACATGCAAAATCTCGGTACCTTAAATTTTAACAGGAATAATGCTCTAATAAACTTTTAGCTGTTACGCAAGACAAACGCACTGCTTATAACTGCTCAGAGAGTAAAGCAGAAGTTTTATATATCCCTTATGTCCTTCTGCTTAACCTCTACGTTACATTGTTACACGGTGTTTTCCATGGTCGTATCAGGTTAATATACACAAATAACGTACTTACATCTATTTGCAATTGTAGACAGTTTACAAGTTAAAACAGTTTCCTCCCATCCCTTTAGGATAGTCATGAGCCGTTGCGGAGGAATGAATTGCTTTCTCTAAGAGTCATCATCCCTAACGAGATTCTCCCCAGGAATGAAGTTAAAGTTAGAACACAACCACTAGTCAGGCCAAATATCGTTTTATGGTCTCTAGGAAAAAAAACTGCTCAGTCAGATGCTAATGTGCTGTTATACGAATGTCTCTTTAGTCCTTCTTGCCACATTAGTGCCCGTGTGTATTTTAGACAACCATGCTCTCTTGAGCTTAAGTCAGTGGAGAAGCGAAAATAAGAGGAGAGTAAGTTTTAACAACGAACTTACTTTCTAGGACCTTTTGGTATTCATACATACGACATAAAAGTAGCTTTTCTAATAAATTCGTGCATACAAACAATTGTCTGCATTCCGCTCCGTTCGATATGGATACACAATTAAAGAGTCGTGTGCCATATAAATAGAGCCATATGCACATATCACGCTCATCAAGTCATGCTCTCATATGAACATTCCATTGCATTTTATTGTCAAGTTTCTGCTTAGCTTTGCGTTTGGAACACTGCTAAATTTTGCACGAGTAAACCAGGAAAAATGACTTAAAAGCTCCACGATCATAGCTTTTTCATTGAAGTAAAGTAAGTATGGGTGAATTTTAAAATGTGTTGAGCTACCATTTGTGCATAAAGTAGTCCTCAAAACTCTGAATTATAATTCCTTTCTTCTAAACTCGTGTACCAGCTGCCTGTTTTTTCTCTCTGCATCTCATCATAGCGTAGAAATCTGTACTTTGCGTTGTTGGCATCCCTTTAGACCAAAATATTGGGCTAATTACTTCTGGGAAAAAGTTTCTCCCTTTGATCCATAGTTAGCAGGATTTCTCCTGTAAAAAGAAGTTGGAGCAAAAGTAGAAGAGGAGTGCTTTTGTGGAGTGCTTGCCTATGTAAGTACATAGAAACAAATAGGAACAAGGAATAGAGACAAACCAGCTTGCTTGGAATAGAAAAAACTGGAACATAAAGTAGTTGGTTTCAGAAATTTGGTACAATAGATTCGAGTGAGATGGATGAGCCTTACACTGTTTTTGGAAAGGAATTTGGAACTTCAGCAAAAATTTGATACTGATTGGTGTTAACATTTACTCTTTTGGGAAGCTTTTTTGTCGAAGGAGTTAAGTGCCTTGGCTAGATGAAGTTCTTTAGAAGAAAGGTTTACGTTTTAGAGTAGAAAATTAGCCAAAAATATCCACTGAACATAGGCATCATTCGCACGTGCGAAAAAAATGCATACGTGAAGAAAGGTGTAGTGAAAAGTACTTACACCAGAACGTATATGTACATTTACCATATATATTTCAAAATAGTAGCCCGTTTTGATATTACTAAAAGCAACATGAGCCAGTTTAATGGTATGTTAACATTGAGACTAAAAAAATGCATAGTACCCGCGGCCATTGTTCGGGAATAGACTCTACATAAAAATGAGTGCAGTTGAAATGTTTTATTGGTAAGGACTAGAGACAGGCTCATGAGCATGTTATATATTTGAATTAAGTATAACATTTAGTTATACTGGCATACGATATGACATAGTTTGGAGAAAGTTGGTGAAAGCTATGTGTACTTTTATAGTTAGAAGTAACAAGCGAAGGCTAGCTGGTTTGCACAAGTACACAGAGAAGGATGAAATGGCAGGGAGAATTAATGTCAGAAAGTTAAGAAAAAAACTGGAATCCCTTGGCGAATCTGGTCTGGCAAGGAAAGATACTGAGTGAACAAAATTTGTAGGCGCTTCACTGACGGGTTGATGATAGTCATGGCCTAGCCCTGGTATGGCAGCCGTGGCAGTGCACAACCACACCAAAGCCAAACCACCTTCACTGCCATTGCCACTACTTAACTGGAGAATGACACATAAAAACATACACGGCTTAATACGGCAATGGTTCTTTGGCAGACATGTACACAAGCTCGAAAGAACTGCGACTGTATGGTAAGGTAATGTAATCGGCCCGGTACTTAAAGTCCTTTTTAGTTTTAAAAGTTGTCTGAGCAAGACAAGGACTGTAGTTTTTGGTTGGTACTCACTTGGACAAGAAGCCTATAGTTGCGGATAAAAGAGTCAAGAGTTGCTCCAGTTTCCGCCTAACATTTCCTTACAGTAATGAATGTCTCATCTGGAATAGTCAGGTAAGGTGGGATAACCGTTGTAGAGAAAAGTGGTAAAAAGATGGGCAAGAGGGCCAAGTTGTAGATGTTATAGATTACAGTTACTGCACAGTAAGTTGCACTTTCTTGAAATGGATTGGACGTTTTCACTCATGAAGTTGTTGCTGTTAACGAACTAACGTCACTTGTACATTTTTTCTCATAAAGCATCTAGAAGTGAAGGAAGAGGTTTTTGGCAAGGAGCCTGGGGAATATGATTATGTATAAGAGGTATCAAGAAATATTGGGTTGAGGGTGGGAGGAATTTGGAGTCACTCAGCTACTTTATGAATATGTATCTACTTTTGCTTGAAGAGATAAGATTAGATTTTGCTTAAAACTTTTGAACGCTTATGTGAGGTTTGTAGGTTTCAACGTTCAAGCAGATTAAAGTTTCAATTTCGACAGAAATTTTTTAAACAGGTTGAAAAGCAAATAACATGTAAACCAATGTCACAGTGATGCTTGTTGTCTCTCTGCTAACAATGACAATATGGCTATGTCAAGTTTTGGAAAGGTTTGCTGGTTGTTGCGTTGCGGTTAATCTAGATTTTTAGAGATTTTCTTTTTATAAAAGACGTTCAACGTTTTTACAGATAAAGCACATATTTTATTGAGGATTAGTTTACTGCTGAGTGATCTCAAATGGAACTTTACGTAAGGAAATAGACCGCATTACAAACACTAAGCATATGGGTCAGACCCCAAGATTTGAGTGCTTATAGAAGAAAAGTTTCTTTCAATGGTTGGTAGTTCGTTTATAAGCAAAGAATATCAAGAAAATGTAGAAGTGAAAAAATGTCAAGCATTATCCTCCATTCGGAATTTAAGAAAATAGCAAGTTAACAGCAATAAATTCATGGGTTTTATGTTTGGCCAGCCATTAATTGAAAGGTTCTATTTGTTTTAAAGTCCCTATGGCCAATTAACTGAAGTATATGTTAACTGGAAAGCTCCGTTTATAAATACATTTTAAAGCCTAAAAATCTATAAGCAATGATTCCAGATTTTTTTTCTACTTGTTCTCCAACTGGCCACTACACTATTATACTCAAACATTTGTTGTACTGTTTATAACCCAGTTTCTAATTTTATTGCTTTTAAAATGTTACCGACTACCTAACCTAGGTATCTGACAAGACAAACTTTATGAACCTGATAAATGCCATATCTCGCTAGTCTTAAGTTTACATTGTCCATTGTTATTGCGACAGAGATTGATGGCTTCAACTTTCAGAACGTTGGGTGCCTGTACAATTGTATATTTTATGCTACTGCTCCTGTAAGACTTGTCGGTCGAAATCGAGCTATCCATTAAAATTGGCCATGAGAAATTCTTTAAAAAACCTATTTGGTTCTGTTTGGATAAATTTTAGTAGTTGGTACTTTGGTACTTCTGCTTACTCTATAAACCAGAATCACAGCCGCAACGAAGTTATAAATGGGTCTAATATTTTTAACGAGAAATTTATCGTTTGGATTTTTTAACTAAGCCTTCCTTGGAGTAAAGTAGCTTGCTTTACCTATAAGAAAACTTTGCAAGATAAAATGCTTAACTCTCCTGAGGATGGATGTCCTCATAATTTTCTTTCCACTGATGCTCTGCTAGCCTCAATACTGCTTTAATGAGTGATGTGGTGCATAGATTGCCAGAAGAAAGAAGCAAAGCAAATGTTTCTAAAATAGTGGAGCCTCACGTTATGCTACATTGAAGGTAACTGGTTATGCAACAAACAAGGAAGGAAGAAATGAGGTTATTGATAAGAGTGAAAAGTATGGATTTTGTAATACGTTAGTTCAGATTATGGCAAATAGACCGGAACTATTTTGCCAGCCCAGCTATAATAAATCCAGAAGTAAGAAGATGAAAGATGAAAAATAGTAAGGATGAAGCATGTTTTAAAAGGTTTTAGGGTACACTATATAGCTCACTATGGACATAGAACATTCCGTCATAATCCATGCCCATGTCCGCATTTCCAAAATAGTACACAAAGCAAGTAAAATAGAATAACCGGGGAAAGCATTGAAGCGGTTTTAGTTTTAGTGTGGTTATGCGCCCCCACGTAATTTATGGTATAACCCGAGCGAAATAATCAATTTATTGCAGGCCTACCATTATATTGGGAAAAGTACCAACTAAAAGGGTTTAACCGGAGGTTCCACCTTTAACTCATCTTTCTGCATATGGATCACATGGTGAGAATTTGTTATCGGGTTTTGCATTGTCTGAATGAAGATTCGGCTGTTAACGAACGATTTCTTTATATGCTTCACAGTAATAGAAAATCACTTCAACCGAAGCGTATGAAATGCTTGGCTGGTGAAATAATGTCTATGAAGTACGCATATGACTAAGTCTTGATCTTAACCATTTCTATACACGCCATGCTGCAATTTCTATATGTAATTTAGGTAATGACGTTCCAAAAGACCAATATGCTTTTCACAGTTGACAGTTGTGTGATCAAAGGAAAGCCATAAACACTTTCTAAAATTCAACTGAATAACTTTTAGAATTGTACCACTTTTTACTAACATATTTTCTAAAAACGATTTTCAAGAAAAAGGTAAAAATGAGGAAGCACAATGACTACCGTACCGTTGAATTTAATAACTAACATTCGTAGTAGATCTATTTAATATCAAAAGAAGGTTCCGTAAAGTATTTCAAGGAATTTTAGTTAAAATTCCACGGCCAAATATCACTTTAAAGCTACCTTCCGTGCGAGATTCACATCGAACAATTTCAAATATACTGGTTGCTACCTTAAACGTAAATTTTAAAATGCATAAATATGTAGTCACGGTTTAAGGTTAATTTTTCCTAGCAAAAAGACGTACGCAATAACGCAATTCTAGGTCACGACTGGACTGTTATTTCTTCTATACAATCACGGCAGAACTACTACTTAATAATAAGTCCACAAACTTTGGTTTGGTCCTTTAGGTTGTTTGTACTCATTTTAAAATAGCAGGCAAAAGATTTAAATTCGAAATTCATTTCTCTGTATGCTTACAATACATACCCAAAATTAGGGGAAATGCAAATGTGAAATACACCGTTCAATTCAATTACAGTAAAAAACGTTTGTCTGATTTGTTTAAAATGAGTGAAAAATTAAAGGGCAAAACTAATTTTTGTTTACGCATTAAAAGTTTCATTTAATTTACTAGGTACTTTGTTTGTCGACACTTTTGTGATGAAAAGATGATTGATCTCCGAAAATACTAAACATTTTGCATTATTTGGATTTACTTTACTAAAAGAGTCCCTTCATCAACAGGAAATGAAAACACGAACTTTCATTCAACCCAGACATCCTTACCTAGTTTCCATACGATATAAAATTAGATATATGGAAAACAGAAAATGCATTCAACTTTGACTTTTACGCAATATTCGGCAAGTCTACATTTCCCAGCCATTTCCTTCTTCGCTGTGAACCAGGAAAAATAATGTAGAACTTCCAGTTGAGAAAGTAAAATTCCCAGCAACGAAATGACTTTAAGTTCAATTTAACTCTGGAGAGAAATTGCTTGTATTGCAAAGTCGTTCGTCAATTCCACTTTCCACTTCACTGCATTAGAAAGTTGTCCCGTAGGTAGGATAACAATCAAGACTAAAAGTCTAAACTTCTCCTTTACTCCACGATGTACGTGCTATACTGTATATAATATTCTAAAACTTTGTAGGTAAATAATGGAGGTAGTTTTACATTCCTCATTTCTCATTTCAGCATAATCTACCCAATAAAATCCCACCACTGTACGGTTAGCAGTCTCCCCACATATGTTTAAACAAGGAGTTGAATTTCATAAAGTCTTCATTCAGCTACATTAGGATTTCAAGTATGCAACTCAGCCTCAAAACCTGAGAGTAACAACAGCGAAGGGAGAGATAGAAAGAGAAAGCACTCATCATTCATTATCTGGGATTTATACGTGCGAAAGTTGTTTCTCTACATAAGTTACGATTGCTGATTTCCCATTTGTACAATTTCTAATTCTCATACGCTGACACACTCGTAGCTACCAGTATAGCACTCGGTAACAGTGCACTGTGTGATTTCCCTTAGAATAGTCCCAGGGTCCCTTCGGAAGCAGCTTCCACTTAGTTAGGTATACTCACTCCCATAGATAGACAACAGAAAGGGCTGAATTATACTTTTTGTTAAATAATGCATCTATCTTTATTCATTATACGGATTCACGAAGCATATATATATTACACATGCAAGCTTCGGTTGGGTTGACTTGGTACCAATTATCATTAGTCTCATTGATATTCATGCAAAGGACTTCCTTTGTAAACTACCACGGGCATCGACCGTAAGAAGGATAAACAATTCAGATGGGTTATTCGATGGGTATGCATAAACGAGTTGGGCCTAGGCCCAAGGCCCCTGACTCTAATAAAGTAATCAAACTATCAGTCTTCAATCCGTATCATTTTCATCAAGCACCCAACTAAAACCCTAATGATGTTGCAAACCTTCAGTTTCATAGAAATTCTGACCATCGGTCGACTCAAATGCGTAGGACGGTGAAGATTTCTTATTTTTCAACAATAGAGGTGTAAGTATTAGTAGCTCTACTTAGAAGTACATTTATTGAGTGAGTTATATAATGCCAACGTGTGGATTCTATAGAATAATATTATGGACAACTTTCACTCGCTTGTGTTGTTAAGATATATGTGTCTGAAATCCACGGCTTACAAGTGATATTACATGTAGCATATACTAAAAAAGATTCACACGGAACACTCAACGAAGTGATTTGCATTGCATCCTTCTGTAAGCGATTCTCACTCAACGATAAAGTCCATAGTCAACTTGTATGATACCTGGTTTTTATTTAGGATTTTGAGAAGTGAAGTGGGACCATTCACACTTCATGCTATCACCCTTTACTCCTACATTACATTCAAGTTCTAGCCAGTTAGTTGAACAAAATTGATATAATCGGTTCAATTGAATTGAGCCGGCATGCTCAAAGGAAGTCACTTCAGGTTACGGACTTTTCACTACTTTCATCTGTCATTCCATATGCATATGCATAAAATACTTATTGTAAGACTATTTTAGGCTACCGCTATATCATTGTACCTTTCTCCGGTTTACTCTCGATTATTATAATAGAGTACTTTTCTATCCTACCATCAGCATGTTATATAGGCACAATTACCTACGCTTCATATAATATTCAAAAGCTGTTGGATGAGAGCCATTGCATTCTCGTTAATTTCTACGATGGCGTGTGACTTCAAAACGTAGGATATTTAATCATTTACTGCATGTAGCACAGTTTTTTGTATGCATGAGGTCCAAACTTAGTAGGAAGAAGAACAAGGCTAGAATTTATAATACTTTGACAATAAGTTTGTTGGAGGGTACTGATATAGGTTGTATTATTTGATATTGATATGTCTGCTGCACGTACGTGTGTGTCAGTTTAGCTGGTAACTGACGCCAAAGAAAGTAACTGCTTGAATACTGAGGAGATTTTAGGGATGAAAACTCTCAGGATAAAAGCTACATTTGTTCTGGAGGGGAATAGGACTGCGTCTGATTTATTTTCTTGGTCTTAATGCACCTTTGAGAATTAAGGGAATTGAGAGAAAAGGGAAAGTGCACATGAAAGATTTGACTACTAATATCCAGAGTAAGTAGTTGAAGCTAAGAGTTAAGGAATTAATTTAAACAAAATATGAGCATTTTAAATAGAATTGTGGGGTTTCTTTCTTTTTTGTCACTATTCATAGAATTACAGAGTGTAGTGCAAAACATAAGGTGCTTTTAAAACGGATTTGAAAGAAGAAATAGAATTACCACTACTCCTTCTGTCTTATCGTTTTGTGCAGAATGTACCAAAACATTTACTTTGAGAAAAAGAAAGGAAAGTTTTCCATATCGATCTCCTTTAGTTTCACACTGAGTAAACTGACTGACCTAATGGAAAAGAAGTTTTGGGATTTTACTGTTTACAAAGATGTAAGTATGTGCGCTATTTTTCGATATAACGTCTTAGAGTAGTTTACTTTTGGACTTACATCGGTCAAAAGTTTGTCCTTCTCTTAAAGTGGTAGATTTGTCTTGAGATATTTATTCTAATAGGATTCAGCATGCTAAGCATGTAGTCCTGTTCAGCACATCTGAGTCTGGGACTTTGTTCAATTATTTACGAACGCGGAATTTAAGTCTGCAGGAATCAGATCGGCTCCTGATTCCTGAGAACTAGGAAAGTATAACTCGATGAATTCATAGTGTCGAGACTTTTGAACTTTGTTTAAAAAATATTATTTCCTACGAATTTCTATTTGTTACATTCAAAGGCAAATAGAAAGCACTAGGTTTTGGATGTAACAATTAAAAAATAAATGTTTTAGTACACTTTTAAATTTGAAGATCTTTAATTTTATCAGAATAAAAAAGATACTTCAGTGTTTTAATGCAGAAAAAAAATTAAAATGCGTCTCAAATAGTGAAAACAAAACTAAAAACCTCCGGGTGCAGCTGGCAGAGCCCATTCCAGTGTGCTTTTTACTACAGGGCGCGCAATATTTACAGTCGTTTGCATTTGTTGAACACATTTCTGTTTTGTAGCGGTCTTTGTTTTGCAACGTGGGGGCCAGCCCCCACGTCCCCATTCCCTTTCTTACTATTTATATTTTTGTGAATTTGGTGGAAAAGTTAAAAAAACATATTTCAGGGTATTTAATTACTCGATGGGTTTTTTAATCCCCACGGCACGGGTCTTCAAACTATCAAATTGGGCCAAATTATTTATATTTTTGTGATTTTGGTTAAAAAGTAGAAAAACAAATTTTAGGCTATTTAATTACCCAGTGGGATTTTTTGACCCTAACGGGTTTTCATTTGGACCGATCGGTCTAAACTTTTGCACTGCACCTAGTTATTGCAGTTGCCACCTGTGTGCAAAGTTTCAGCCCGATCGAGTGGTTAAGTTCTGAGATCTCGCACGCACAGACGGATGGACGGACACGGCAATCCCTATAGCCCTAGAATGAGCAAAAACTACATTTTCTAGTTTGGAAATCTTTATTCTGCATTAATAAGAGAAGGTTAGTAAATAAATTTTCAACACAAACATGAGCTAAAGAGCACAAACGCTTTCACTATTATTATGCTTTTTATCTAGTAAAGCGTCTATCATATATCATTTCCTTGGACTAGGTAGTTTTGGTAGAAGAAGAAGCCTCAAACTGGGAAATTTCAAAGGCTAAAAGTTAAAACAAGAGAGAATATAGAGCATAGGATAGTCGAAAAAATAGGCGGATCCATCTACCAAAACATTCACCAGCCATTGTTGCCCAAGTCCAACCTTGAGCCATTTTAATGTAGCATCCGAATTCCAAACCATTAAGGCCACTTCAACTTGCATGATTTACAGCCGATACAAGACAGTCCGTTCAACGCAGACAAGCCGTCTCTACAAACGCTACAAACTCACCGTTAATAAAGCGGTTTATATAAATGGTATTTATATGGTATTTGGTGTATAGCTAATCCGGTATGTCGCAGTACTATACTGGTAGTTATTTTTACGGTTAGCCATTCACTGTCATAAATATAATATATCATATTAATGTGTTCTCTAAGGCACTGCACAATCACGCCCTACATTACTTGACTGTACTGTTACTCAGCTCATAGTAAGGTCGAATGTTATGTCATCCCTCCAGAAAAATACATTAAACTACACTTCCGTTGTTTTTTATTTTTATTGCGGCTTACTTACTCATGTCTGAAATGCAAAACATGAATAAACCGAAATTCATGTATTTTCTAAAGATTACTACACAAAGAAACACATCTGCATTAAAATCCGCTGCAGAGTTAGCCCAATGCTACATAAAACCACACGAGTCATGCCATACCTTAATACTGTATAAAGTAGCTGGTAGACTAAACACGAAATTGCGTAAGTGATACTATAAAATACCTATCAATAGGAAAGATTTAAATACCGGATTTGAATTCCAATCACGGAAAAGCTATACCTTTATAGTCATCTCAATGATTAAATATTCAAGACAGCTCTCCTAAATAGCTACAGCAGTAGACGATAGTGCGTTTATCTTCAGTTAGTCCATTAAACTTTCTCACGCCAACCGACGGAATAATACATTTTTTATAAGATATGCCAAAATAAATGTGATCAGTTCGTAGTGTCCAGGTTATTGTTAGTAAACTTGTAGCGAACATATAGTAGAAGAATGACTGTAAGTGAAGGCATTCAACCAGTTATAACAGATCCACCCTGGTTTCTTATATGGCGTACATCTCCGTAGACTTTCTCCTTTTCCATACGGATCAGAAACAGGCCTTGAGTACTTTTCAGCAACTAGAATGCTCAATAATGGAAGGGTAGTACGAGATGGAGTATCTTTGAGGAGAGGAGCTTCAGAAATGCTGTTATAATCTTGATATTATTACAATAAACAGTACAATGTAGCACCTAGGTAAGGTAGTAAGACACGTTAATGAAGTACAATTTTCAAAAAGTGTAGTTTCCATACAGCAAAGACTACATTTTCCGAGTCCACGAGTTTTCTGGACAAGTAACACAAATCTTTTATCCCATGCTTGCTCATGTGTTTCCGAACTTTTAGTTCTAACCAGAAGAGAATCAGCCAGCCAATGCTAAAGTCCTTTACAGTCCTTTTATGTGGGCATGGGCAAGGTATTATGCAAATAGGTAAGTTGGTAAAAGAATGCTCTCAAAAGGAAATACTTTTGGTAGTACTTGCCTCAGCTACTTGTGAACCAAATTCCTGTATCCACATACAACTCTATTACTACATCCATACATACTTACGTTGGTTCTAGCAGGCCATTTGTATAGGGGTTAGTAAATAAACTTTATAGTGCTGTCATTACTATTTCATTAGAAATAGATGTACAAAGTACCAAGCACTGTTAAAGAATCTTGCAAGCTCCTACTGCGTCTCGATACTCAGTAAATAACCAAAAATAGTAGGTAGTGCCAAATGCAGAAGAACTAAAGATAAAATGTATACCCACTTGTGTATCCTAAAGTAAAAAGGGAGTATCTCTTGAAAGAATTAAATGGTAAAAGTAAAAAGTGAAAGGGAGTTTCTTCTGTTGTACATATTGTACGGGGAGGAAAGTCTTTAGACTAATACATAATACGAATTCCCAATTAAAGTGATACGTAAACCTAAGTATCGGGATGAAATTTCTCTTTGAACTCCGACCATTCTAACATCAAGATGATTTGTTGAGAATGAATAGAGGAGCTTGTACTGGGTATGTATGTATGCTGTAAGTAAAATGAGTTACCTATCCCCACCGCATCCGGCACTATTGAGTCAGACTACCGTGGCCTTTATAATATCAAAATGTACAATAGTAATGTACTATTCCCAGAAAATTTATGATTTATTTTTTCCTCCATCACTCTCTAGTCCACCGCTACTTCCTCCGTAAAGAATAAGCTATAATATTTACTTTTCACATTCAACATTGAACAACTTAGGTACTTAGGGCACCTTACTAACCAAGGACGAAGGGGAAAAGTTCTGCATGCTTAGGCTAGTTTCAGAAGAACTACACCGCACAATAACGACATTATACCCTTCTTTTGAGCTAAGTTTAAGGTTTTACATACAATACAAAATAAACACAACTCATCTTTACAGAAGAAAATTAACTTAAACAAGCTGTGAGGGTTTTTCTATCAAAAGGATGTTCTACAGTTTTATGGCTCCTATTATTTCATAGCCCTTGACAAATTCAGCTTAAATGCCAATAATAGGATAAGATGTCGATTTGAACGGCGTGACTTGCCAGTATTTCAAGGAATGAACGAATTAGTAACGTAAAGTTATAATGCAAGACGTAAACGTAACTTTATTTGATTGGAAGAGTAATATTTAAAAATTCCTTAGAGATTTCAGAATCTCTAGATAATGTAAATTATAATGAATCTATCCGAGAGCGACTTTCTCTGGTCAGATTCAACCCCTCGGAAGTTTGATTGAAGACTACTCAATAATCCCAGCCAAAGCAAAGCGTAGATAAGTTCCGGATAAGAAGCTGTTAAATAAGATGCAACGATGCATCAAACAATAAATTACAGGAATATATTGATATACAACGAGAATAATTTAGAGTTCTTGCGAAACAAACAATTACGCAAGCAGTTAAGAATAAATTAACATCAAATAGCAACACAATAATATTTCTTAACTGGGCACGACTTTTAAGAATAACTGATCAAGAAAACAACGGTTTAACATACTAAACAGCTTTCTGGAGAAAACCTTGCCAACCTAATTCTAAGTAGACACAAGATTTGACTATGCCTTAGCATGCAAGATTAGCTTATAAGCAACTCATCTCTACGACCATGAAGCTATCACTAACTAGATGCCAGGCTCTATCACTAATTAACATATTTAAGTAGCTTACTACAATACATTTCTACACATTGTATGTATAGCATGATTTTAACTAGGTACACTAAACTCATCCGTCAAGACATGGAGACTAGTTTCCACCGTCTCCCAGTTCCCCGCACCATCTAAGGTCCTATCTCTAATCCCGACCATCTAAGGTCGTGACCCCAAAAAGGATCCTATGCTATTCTGAAAGTATAATAATTACTTCTAAAGGACATCTAAAAAATGTACTTTACAGCCTTACTACTTCAACCTTTTA
>JAQFZX010001423.1:0-30190 GCA_034682405.1 Hydroisotoma schaefferi | reverse complement strand
CAGTTGAAGTGACAAATGACCAACTTGTAACATGTCATCAAGGGCTGGATCTGTAATTTTTTATGCTTAAAACATTTGGACCTTTTGACAGTTAGCATATATTAATATATTAGAACAACACGAACAGTATTCATCCAACCAGGTGTCAAAGGCCCTCGACCTGTTTCTACAGAGCTGATTCGGCTAGGATCAGCTTCAGGATCATAGTCTTCGTGCTCAATCAATTCTGCAGCTATGTCAATGTGAACTACCTCCCGTTTCGCCAACTGGTCATGTGGAAGTTCATGCACGTTATACTGATCTCCACGTCCAGGTAGATGATGTGAACGAATCTCGATTCCGAAATCATTTCCCATATACTCATTCTATAACAATTATATTTATTAAAAATTCAAAAGGCATTTGCAGCATTTGCAGCATTAACAGGTTAATTATCTAATAGCCATTACAGATAAAATAGTTCGACAATAAGGATAAGAATTCCATGCAGATTCATCCAAAACTAGAGCACTTCTTGGTAATATAGCTCCAAGAATTCCACCTACGCTAAAATGTAAAAAAAAATTAATTGTAATCTTAGAGTATAGAATAGTACTCTAAGATTGTCATCGTAAGGCATATTGACAATTTTACATAATTTTTGGGAATTTAACAAACTTAGACAAGTGGTATTTCTTCTTGGTAAATTGACCATTTGGAAAACGGTTCCCTAATTGCGGATCGTTATTAAACAATTCATTTACAAGCACTTCTACTCCATGTCCACCACCAGTTTCATTACGACTGAATTCTATCACTGAATATAGCTGAGCAAGTTGATACTGGAAAAAGAAAGCAGCTAATGCAATTATTTTTATTTTTTATTGCTTTGACTTAATGCAATGTCAAAATAGATGTGACCATTTACCTCTTCAACTGAAAGGGGCATTTCTATGCGACTGTGAATAAAAAAACTTTAATACAAAATCAATTTGGAATTTAGAACGGAAAGTTTTGATGTGTTAATTAATGAGCTTACAATTCTATTATTCTCATGATGAGACGCTCCTGGCTTATTAGTATGAAATAAAGCTAGAAACAAAAAGCACAGGTATGGTGAATTTACAATGATGATGATGCGGGATCAAGGCACGTCAAAAAAATCAGGTCATGTATTTTATAGAAATAGACAGACAAACGTAAAATCTGCATGGTAACTTTACAGGTAGGTTAGTGAGTTCTGCGACATGGATGCCTGTCTACGTTGAAAATATTTACAGCTGAAATGACATACAAATTCCCTAAGTACCCAGACCTTTAAGTCATAGCAGTAGCAGCATGCATTCGCAGAATCCAGGTCCGAAAAATGCAGAACAAAGAAGATATAGAGGTTCTACGAGAAGTATAATGATGTCATTGGTTGGGGTCAGCATAGTTTTGGCTCTAATTCCATTAATTAACCAACCAAATACTTCCAACGCACGTTCAAGAAGCCCAAGCTCCAACGATGATGATGATCCTTCTGAAAAATTTTACATTTCTCACACGCTTGACCCTAATTCAGGTTATTTAATTTAAAAAATTGACATATGCATCTGCTAGTCTGCTAAAAAGTGTATAATTTGTAGCGGAGGACACAAGATATGCTACGTGGAACAGTGTTGATTGGGTAGACTGGCTAAACCGCAGAGAGGGTATGCAACGACAAATGATTTCTAGAAGAAGGTCCAGAAGCAGACCACGGCCCATTAATACAAAATTTATCAACACCGTGGTAATTGCTTCGCGACCCGAAATTAGAGAGGTTTTTCGAGGTGATCTGCAAACGGTAGGATCATTAACATTATTAATGTTAATGCATACCAAACAGTAACATTAACCTTGTTAAATGTTTATGGGCTTATGCTAAAAACCTCTTTGCTTTAATTCTAGTACGGAAGTTATATGTTTTGGAGTAATCGACAACTGCCAACCTATCTTTTTCTGAAGTCTAACCGTGGCGATTATCACGTATATATTTGTCCACCTACATACATTGCAGTATCACTAGTTAATGGCGAACCAGTACATTTGCAAACGTTCAGTACTGAGAGAGTCTCCAGGGGAAATTCTAACTTTAAGTATAGGCAGCGATGCACCGAACTTAATTAAGTGATAAGTAGAGTATCATATTTAATCATTTGAAATGTAGTTCATCTGCTAAATCAAAGGTATACAAAAACTGTTACGGTACACAAATAAATAATACTATGTGCGAATTTGAGTATTAACTGTTCCCCTGTTCCTGTGAGTTCTATAATCTCCAACCTCCATGTCCACTAGCATCCAGACTTTAAAGCCCTAAAAGTGTAAGGTGACGAGTACCCTTTCCAAAATCAATCAGTGTCATCCCAGTAGTCCAACAACGTAATTACTTGCTAGGAAAGTTTAAGAAATCTTCAGCAGACAAGTTTCACAAACGACTGGCATCGCGTCGATAGTTTTGCCGACCTAGGATTACAACAAATCCGCCATGAACTTCCGCGCTTTCAAAAGTTTATAGATCTAACCATTGTTTCTGAACGTCTTACCTTATCTAAGTAAGAACGGAATCTAAATGACCGTTCCAAATACACATGCCCTCTCCCATCATCTGCCAAACCCTGTAAACACAATCTGCTTATTTAAAAATGTACTCGTTTTTCTTCCCTGTGAGCTAAGAAACATCATTATTACCCTTTTAAGCAGATGAGTTCCCTCAAAATGCTCAATTCCATAGGCAATTTCAATAAACTTTCGAAAATCGCGTAAGTTCCAACTGAGTAGGTCCGCCGCAGGTTGCAAAACTCTTGCGAAATGATCCGTGTCATAAATTCTGGACAGGTTAGGTGAGCTATTTACTCGAATAACGTTTAAACAGGATGTATAATGTTCCATGAAAAAAATGGCAATCTTAGCATCCTCTTTATTTGGATGGTTTACATCGGTGCAGTCAGTATAAATCGAAAACTTCCCCATCCCCAGTATTTCTTCTTGCCAAAGTAACAAGGCAAATACCAAGTTTTTCAATCTGTATTCGCTCCTGCTCTCCCGTACTTTCGAATTTGCAATATTATTATCATAGGTCCAGGGAAGATCTGTCGTTTTGTATGCATAGAATTGGCAACTTTTATCCCTAAGATTCATACAGTAGCCTGAAGCAGATCTGGCGTTTGCATACACAGCAATAATCATAGGGGCCTTTGTTTCTCGTTCGGACAAAGTTCGGCTCGTAGAGATAAGATTGTCGCAGAGTTTTTCTTGAACAAGTCGAATTGTTTCCAAGTCCACTTCCTTACGAATGTACTTACCGATAAGGTCAGACTCTACACAGGAGTCCCATCGGTTGGTAACCTTTGAATTGGGGACTGGTAGCAACTTTTCGGGTACTTCTTCAGCATCACTGTCCCCTTCCGCATTGGAGTCCGAGTTTTCTTCAGATATTTGCTTGAATCTCACTGATAAGCTCTCCAGATAAGTGACCAAATATATGTTTCCATTTTTATCATCCGTTCGCTGCAACGCGTGTCTTGAATATTGAACAAAGGTCTTGATATATTCCCATGCACGGGCTGTGTACACCTTAACCAGGGAGAGGGTGAGGCAAAGAGAGACCCAGACATCCAACGTCCACAAGACCCACGCGTCCAGGAACATCGAAGACTCCATTTGTAGAAATTTTGGCCTGAGGGGTATAAACGCTTATAAAATGGGTATACCGTATTTCCGGGAATAGTTCCCCCTTCAATTAGTCGGACTACCAACTTCCCTTCAATAGTTCCCCTTTTCTAAATGATTTCCATATTCAAAATACAAAAAACACTAGCCCTAACTTACTCATAAGCGTTTTTATATTTTTCCTTCCGAACAATAATTCCCCACGGAATTATTTCCGGAAATACGGTGTCATAGTTAGTATTGAAAACTGGATCACTGAAGAAATACTACCAACATAACATTTACTTACATGGATGAAAAAGAACGGGTTCTTCTGGCAATTTATGTCTTGTAGATTCGTAGATCAATCGAGTTTACACGAGAAATAAGCGTTGTTAAAAGAGGATCCAAAAACAATGTTATTTAAATTTCTTAGGAAGTGTCAGTTAACATCAAATGAGTGCCGGATGAATGGAAATAAGAAATAAGTAGTGGGTATAATTTTGGCAGCTTTAAATTTAATATTTTTTATAATAGAAGCAATAGCCAGCCTCTTTCTTTTGAAGATCACATCGTAAATGGCAATTCGAACACGAACTGGTGACATTTTGCAACGTAAATAAGACACCGTATACAATGAATGATTTGTCGCCCATCCTTTGCATAGATGCAGTGTGGCTTCTTATCTTGAAACTTGACCTCTGTCGTTTAGAAGAAATAGCATTTGTCCTAGACAGCACATCTCCAGGATGAGATTATACCGATCTGCCTGCACTTATTACATGATCGCTTTTTGTATTACATTTGCATACATTTATTAAATGCATGCTTTTGTTTTAGAATATGTAGTAAAATGGGTTTTTACTACCAAGTTAAAAATGAATGAAAGATGTCATAATTTTATCTGCATGTGCTTTCCATGTGAGCTATAGCCTTAGATATATTTGGAATTTGGAAATATCGTCAAATGCGTTCCTACTAATCTAATAAATAAATATTTTCTGTCCGCGTATTAATTAAAGAATAAGCAAACTTAATAATAATAATAAGCGTTTTTTATTTTTTTTATTTGTAAGCTAAGCTATTTAGTATAGCCTTGAAAATGTCTGAGGACAGATTCTCCAGAGATTATAAATTATTATTCACGACTCAGTCATCCACACAATTTAAATATGGCCATCCTGAGATAATACTAACTATAAACACTTCATCCTACGTTAAACGATGCGATTAGACGACGAATTGGTAAGTCCATAGGCTTGGAAAGTCCATAGGTCAGTCTGTAACTTGATGTCCTCTAATGGCTCCATTTGCACGTTGCTGAAAAGTTTTAGTTTCGTTAGTTAACTGACATTACTGTGAGATATGAGACAATTGTTGAGTTGTAATTTGTAATAAAGCAAGAAGTATAGACAGTAAAGAAACTCACAGCTTCCAGCTCTACTTTCACTTCTTCTTCAAGCAATCTAATTTCAACTAAAGTAAGACCAAACCAACGGTCCATCCAGCAAAAGAGTTGCCTATGAAATTTTGTGAAGAGTCGACGCTCATAGCGTTCTATTATATGCTCGAGTCGGGTTTGCAAACCAAACCAGTTGAAGTGACAAATGACCAACTTGTAACATGTCATCAAGGGCTGGATCTGTAATTTTTTATGCTTAAAACATTTGGACCTTTTGACCGTTAGCATATGTTTATGTATGAGAGCAGCACGAACAGTATTCATCCAGCCAGGTTTTAAAGGCCCTCGACCTGTTTCTACAGAGCTGAATCTGCTTGGATCTTCTCCAGGATCATAGTCTACGTGGTCTATCAATTCTGCAGCTATGTCAATGTTAACTACCTCCCGTTTCGCCAACTGGTCCTGTGGAAGTTCATGCACGTTATACTGATCTCCACGTCCAGGTAGATGATGTGAACGAATCTCGATTCCGAAATCATTTCCCATATACTCATTCTATAACAATTATATTTATTAAAAATTCAAAAGGCATTTGCAGCATTTGCAGCACTAACAGGTTAATTATGTAATAGCCATTACAGATATAATAGTCCGACAATATGGATAAGAATTCCATGCGCATTCGTCCAAAACTAGAGCAGTTCTGGGTAATAGGGTTCGAAGAAGTCCACTTACTTTACTAAAATAAATAAGAAAGGAATGTCAGTGGCAATTAGGTATAGAAATGAATTTTCTTCGTAGTTTTTAAGAATTTAACAAACTTAGACAAGTGGTATTTCTTCTTGGTGAGTTGACCATTTGGAAAACGGTTCCCCAATTGCGGATGGTTATTAAACAATTCATTTACAAGCACTTCTACTCCATCTCCACCACCAGTTTCATTACGACTGCATTGAATTACGGAATATAGTTGAGCTATTTGATACTGGAAAAGCAAGCAACTAATTAAATTATTAAGAATTTTATACAGCTTTCACAAATACAAATAGCTTTCCAACAGCAAGGTTGATGTGACCGTTACCTCTTCAACTGAGAGGGGCATTTCTATTCGGCTGTGAATTAAAAAAACATTTAGTATTAATTTGGAAAGTAGAAATTTGAAAGTACGAAAATGTTGACGTTTTAATTAATGAGCTTACAATTCTATTATTCTCATGATGAGGCGATCCTGCTATGAAATCAAGGAACAATGAGAATGAGAAGCACTGGTAGAGTGCATTTACGAACACGATGTGGGTTGTATTTTGTATTTTATAGAATTAGACGGACAGACGTAGAATCTGCATGGTAACTATAACTTCACACTTAGGTCGAAGTGTTTTGCGAAATGCAGGCCGGTCTACTTTATTTACAGTTATACACATGGATAATATGATAAATCGCTGCTAATTTGAGAGTTTTTATTTAAAGAATATACACCGGAAAGATATATGGAAATTACTTTTATTTCTCATTAATTTTGTACTACAAAGGATTTAAACATTACTTAAAGTACAAAGTCCATCATATTCTTTCATAATCTTGTCGCTTCTCTGTGGAAGTCCAGCTAGCTAAAGAAGGTCCAAAGAAAGCCTATTATGCGTTTGATTGGAGGCATTGATTTTTAACTAATCTTCTAAATGAAAACCTCGTGTTTCACTGGAAGTTATTTGCTAAAAATATTAAAACCCAACTTTTAATTAACCGATTTCAGCAAAGCTTTCTCCTGGAGCTTATTTGGCTTACAGTATCTAATTCCGCTTTAAGCCGTTCCTCCAGAGTCCGAATATCATTTAAAGTCAGTCCATACCAGTTGTCTATCCAGACAAAAACTTGACGGTGGAATTTAGTGAATAATCTTTTCTCATAGCTTTGAATCTTGTTTTCAAAGATGGATTGAAGGCCAAACTTTTTAAACTCGCAAATTACTAGTTTGTAGCATGTCATAACTGGTGACGCCTACGAACAAAAATGAAGATTGATTAATTTTAAGCAACCCCATTAACCCCCCAATTACATTCTTCTTTAACAAGCTTTCATAAAAATCATGTACGGTTTTAAGCCAGCCTGGATTTAAAGGCCCTTTTCCAGTCTTTTTAGACTTGAACTTTTTAGGATCTTCTTCTTCAATGTAATCACTTGAATTGTCATCAGAAATGTCGATAAAGACGACTTCCCTAATTTTTAACTGGTCAGGGGACAACTGATGAACATTTTCCAACTCGCCTTTGCCAGCTAAGTGGTGAGACAGGATAGTTATGGATAGTATATCTCCAAAATATTCATTCTTTAAAAAAAAGCCAAATGAAATACGTTTTAAAATAGACAAAACTTAGTGTCATCGGAATAAATGCACCTTCATTCATTTATAAAACATACTGTAACAAGTGTTTTGCAATAAGGGTATGCGTTCCAAGCTTGTTCATCAAGTAACAAAGCTTTTTTGGGGGCTAAGGTACGAACAAAACCTCCCACTTTGTTCTTCAAAAAATACCGTTTTTTGGTATATTGACCGTTTGCAAATTGATTTCCAAGTAGAGGTACATTACTATATGGTTGATTCTTATACACTTGAACCCCATCTCCTCCCCCTGTTTCTCTCCTGCTCGCTTCTGCTATGGACCAAAGTTGACCGATTTGAAACTAGAATAGAAACATGACTATGTAAATCTGGAACAAATAAATGTAAAGCAAGTACAAGTAAAACTTTTGCAGTTATGAGAGCTCGTTACCTCTTCAACTGTTATAGGGAGAATTATTCGGCTAGTAAATAAATATTTTAATTGAATAATTAGTTAATTAAATATAATAGAATAAAGTGAGCATTTTCATTTGGACAATTCACAGATTCTGCAATGAAATGATACACTTACTACTCCTTTATAAGCATGTCTTATTTCTAGCTTGTCCAAGCAGTTTGCTTTGTTCACTAAAGACAAAATGCTGCTTTCACTATAAAATTTTACCTCATGGATTTGTTTTTTGTGACCACCATGTATCATGTAAATCAAGGTGGTCAAATCTAATTAGATTTTGACCACCTTGATGTAAATAAGTCGATTATGAATGATATTGATAAATACTAGAACACAATTTTATTTCCATAAGAACAGGGCAGCGGATGGAAAAAATGGACTGAATTTATTTGGAATCGTTTATTTCATCTTCATCCCAAGGCCGTTTCCTTGTTGTATTTGCATGCAATACAAACTAAAACTAGCAAACTTTAAACCCATCGCCTCCTAAAGATATATCCCACAATTTTGTAAAACCTTCTGTTGTAAGTTCATTTTTAAGCTTTACAACAGAATCTAAAGTAGCGTCGGGAGGAATGTAAATGAAAACGCATCCACCCCCACCGGCTCCAGTTAGTTTGGCACTGAATCCGTTTCTTTTTGCAATATCGACAATGCTATCAATTTTGGGGTGCGAAACATTCATCTTGCACAGCAACTCTTGGTTCCTTACAACATATTCTGCTTTAGTTTGTCCAGAATCATTTAGTTCAACTATTACTCTCTCTACTAAACTATTAACGTCATCCATTATCAACTGATGTTGAGTGGGGTCGGTTTCTTTCAATTTTGCAACCTTTATACCGTAACATGATAGTAAAAATAGGGTTTAAAACCTTTTAAAGCTTTGATTTGAATTCAAATAAGGATAGTTCTTACCCGACCGACCAATTCTTTGGTTGATCTTGGAACTTCAGTATTTACTAAGAGAGCTCTAATTTCGGAGCATTTTGTATGAATCAGTGGCTGTCCTTTCTTAAATATAACTGCACTTCCATAAGTAGCAACGCTGTTGTCCAAGCCGCTTGGATTACCATGAACAAAGCATTCACTGGTATAGGCCCAACGGTTGATCTGCAAAGTAGGGAAATAATTCTAATCTACATCTTATAGATTTATGGGATTAATGTGGGCTAAAAACACTGGCGTATTTACAAGATCTTTGTCGATGGAAGTAGGCATCATTTTTCCTGAAGAAATAAGTAGTCCACCGGCCAAAGCTACGGCAAAAGATGCAGAAGAACTGTACAATTTAAAATCGTGTACATAAAGTTAACATTGGAACTTCAACGAACTTATAATGAGAAATTGTCTACACTAACCCTAAGCCGGCACCAACCGGAAGCTCAGTTGTAATTTCTATCTCTATTGGCACCAAGTTGTCGAATAAGGCCAGATAAAGAAACAGAAAGGCCTCAAATGCAGCTTTAGATGCTGTTTTGAGTTCGTCTGGGCATCCTTGGAGAGTCAGGTCGTCTAAAAAGTCATCCAGAACCTTGCATACGTTTTTTTCCAATGGGATGACTTTTTCAGCATTGAGTTCTGCAAACCTGAAACACAATTGGATAAATAAATGCCATTCTAGAATCTAGATTCTAAAAAATCAACCTGCGGATTCTCATTCCTACCAGCACACCTGAATTTAGAACCTAGCTTATTTTTGAGGGTCTGAAGTACTTCTGTAGTCAAATCCACGTCGATACCAACTTCTTGAAATTTAACTTTGACCACTACAGGAGACTTTGTAATAGTCACTAAAGTGTTTAATCCCACACTAATTGCGATGGCCTTTGTTCCGTAAACCACAGCATGCTCTCCGTGAAGAATTACTTTTCCTGGGGCGACGGCAGTTACTTCGGTCATTTTGAGGTAATCTGAGGTAAAAAAAGTTATTTTTCGGATTTAGTAAGTGTCAACTGTACTGGGTTTGGGTACGAAAGAAGTTAAGACAGAGAGACATATATGATAATGAAATGGTCAATTTTTTCAATTGTTTAATTCATATAAGCCTATGACAAAAATAAAAGCACGGAACTTATATGTGCTGCCAGAATAATTCTCGTACTTTATTTAATAAAAATAAATTGTTCCTCAAGGACAATAAGTTACAAGGACACATTAGCATTAACTACATGTAAGGCTAACAAGCTCAGAGGTTATATCTCGGATCCATAGATATCACGATTCACGAAGTAGACTTAAGTAACAGTTAAAACCTCTCACTATGTATACCGTTTTTCAGATACTTCCAGGAAGTTGCACAACACTCAATAAATATGACTATTATCTCAAACAAATATTCTAAATTCTAACAATGATTTCAACTTTTTGTTAAAAACTAACTATTTTTCTTTCTTCGTGCTCCTCTTTGACCCCTTCTCTCTTTCAGTTAGAGAAATGTGTCCTAATGGGAACTGCTCAGAATGGAAATAGATACCAAATAGAGCAAAGTGAATGAAAGAATAAACGGCAATCCCAGCTTGAAATAAATGTGGTAGTTTTCCTGGTGGCGTAACGAAATGCAGTCCATAAATCAAGGCCGTGTATCCCATCAAAGATCCCAGGAACAGCAATCTGCAATTTTATGATAATAGGCAGTTAATTAAAATTGCACAACACACACCTTCGTTGTCATTTTTTCATTTCAGCATTTTACGCACTTGCGAAAGACGGACTTGACGGGTTGGAACACCTTTCCTTGTTGAGCAATCAGTAGAAAGAAAGATGTCAAGCAGAGAAGTGCCACATGCGATTGTTCTTCTAGAAACAATGGGTACAATGATAGCGAGGCTACAGCTACGAACCACACAGATGCGATGGGATACGATGGGATGAGCAAGACGGCTGCTAATGTTGGCAACATGATCGTTTTCTCGTGAACATGATATGAAAATAAGAAGCAGATGATAGAACTGTTGAACAAGTGAAGAAGGAATGATTTCCGGAGTATTTCCGCCTGAAGTTTCTGAAAATCGTTAATTAGTTAATTGAAGTTTAGCTTTCATTCCGAAAATTAATCGTATTTTACTAGTACTTACAATACTAGATGCTCTGCAGAAGAGATGTAACGTGCATGGGAGAAGCAAGAGGACTGTGCTAACTCCACAGAGCTCGGCAATCAGCTTATCTTCGTAGACCCCTTTGATAGGGACAAACCTATCCAAAACGTACCAAAACGTCCCAACTTTATCCTCGAATACTCCCCTTTTGAGAGGAAATATTCTCCTCAGAACGAATATCCAATAGTCCCCAAAGGGTAACCAGATCATTCCTATTGTTGATAAGATTACGGTTGCCACTCGGAATGTTGTTAGGAGGTCGATACGCTTCATGACCAGTGTACCCACCATATATGCCACAAAAGTCAGGGAATGATACAATGACATTTGTTTGTGATGGACGGCTAAAGTGAATAGAATAGCTGCAAATGAAATGTTCTCCGTAAAGAGCAAGTAAATAGCCCAGATTGTAAGGCCTAAGGACACGCAATTGTACTGGAAATGTCCGTAGTCCACCATGATAAATGGAGGGGCTGCGAGGGGTAGAAGCACTATAACATTCATAAAATTCATTCTTCCCATAACATTTTAAACTGACATGTACGCCTTATCTTTAATCTTGGAATAAATAGACTCTTACAAGTAACCCATGGGGCAAATCTTTTTCGAGGATTTGAGTACTTGAGATGAAAAACGACCAACGCTGGTATAAGAAGGTCGCTTATTGAAACGCTGAGTCTCATAAGGAATTTTAACTTATCGCTTTCATATCCTCGACTAGATGTTAGCTTGACAGAATCTGGGAGGACTTTCCTGAAAACTCGCCCAAGAAGGTGACTATGCCATGCTGACAAAGGGGGATAGTCTAACCCCCAGTAGTCAAGGTCATTTAAGGATGAGTTGTAGTACCATTTGCTATTAAAATATGACAATTACAATAAATTGTTTCATTCTATTGAATATATCTGTCAATCTTAACGAATTCAAAATCAAACCTCAGAGGTAAGTTGACTGTAATTTCCATCCAGTGCCTTTGAGCTTCAAAGTCTCCAAACTTTGGAGGCTTCCCTTCCCCAGAATATGGAAAAAGAGCCACTCCCCATCTCAAAATAAGCCCCAGCGTAACACAACAGACTATCACTTTCCAGTCTGCCATATTAAGTGAACCTACTTTATCTCAAAAAGCCTTGATCTAAACTATACTTTTTAAACTAGTAGGACTAGTGCCCCTTCAAACTGTCGTAGTTAGTTGATAAAAATTCAATTTATTACGACATTGTGCAGTCTTTCTTTTAAAAACTACAAAGTCTGGAATGCAACTCCGGAGAAAGACAGTTAAAGACTCGTAGAGCATAGCATATCCTTTTTCCCAGGGTTTGTAACGGTTAATCGGTTTCCTGCAAAATAAATCGATGATGGATCAGTTTGCTTGTAGTTTGTAGTTCAAACCTATGTCAATCCTCCTAAGTTGCCGATACTAAAGTACGGATCGATTAGAAGGTTTGTCAAAAATGTGGGTATCGACCGAGTGATGTATTGACCGATTTTTATCATAATATAGAAATAATTGTTGGCATTATTGCATGGAGGAACTGTCCCTTAGCATTCTCCAGCATAACGAAACAAGGACGGACAGGCCAAGGAAGAGCTTCTACGACTTTAGTAGATGGGAAGGGGAAGGACACGAAAGGGGAACATTCTGTCTTACCTTTTCTAGATAAGAAGATACCAAAATATAAAACTCTACTCAAGTTTTGTCTTTTTAACTTCAACTTTCACTTATTGCGCATACAAATTATTCATAACCCAGACCAGCAGCAGCGAGTCTATCCTATTTCATTCTTCTGATTAAGTTAAATTCTGATGCGCCTTTCTTTAATATTTATTATGGATTTCCGGGGTTGGGACTTCAAGCAGGCGTGTTTTAGCCGTTTTATTTATTTATTTATTTAATGCTGATAAAATCCGACATTTAATGATGATGAGGGTAATTCTATGCTAATGCTAATGCTGACCAATTTAACCTTATGAATTCAATCAAAATTGCAAACTAATACATATCATCACGATCAAAAGCGGTATGTATGACAGCATGATTTCTCTATTACAATTTAGAGATGAAAGTTCATTAAACGGGAGTAATAAAAAGTGTTCGAAACTTTTTTTAAAGAAATTAAAACATTAACAACTTACCAGGCTGAATCAACCTTTACATGTAAAAAGTCAAACAACAGAATAGTAAATATAATATAATCCTGTCAAAATTGATGAACTGAACTAAACTAATCAATCACAAAAAACAACTCAAAAGTTGTAAAATTGACAGGCTGAACATGTCAAAAACTGCAATTCTTAGTACGATTTTTTCCAATAATGATAGTCAAAGGACATTAAGAAATAAATAAATTTTGATGTGGAAATAACACACACACAATATTGCAGAAATACTTTAAAAGCCGGCCTTTCCAGCTCATCTTTCTCCCTCGTATTTTACTTAAGGTTTTGTCTCTAGTTTTAGTTAATCCGAGAAGCTTGATTGTTGAAGTTGATACATTATTTACTACGGCTATGGCATTAGTAAGGGTTACATGTCTACATTTTAAAAATGTATTAAAGATTAGGTCATATTCTGGAATTAAAGGTCATACTTTTATTAACGATGAGAAATGTGAATTATGCTTGAGTAAATGTAAATGTAAAAGATAGGATGCATGGTATAAGCATTGAGCATGTATGTATAGTACTTGCAACTTGTAACTAGAAGTTACACTTACTCTTCGTTCTTAAGGACTTTTTTATATGATAACTTATCTGATTTTTATGGATGAGAAAGGGTCAATTTAAAAGGATGAAGGGCATTTCCACATTTTAATTTTAATGTTTGTAAAGCCAGTTAAATAAAATTGAAACGGGGTTTGGGTGAAGTATGGAATACTATAGTATTTTGCTCATTTATTTATGCTGATACATAAGAATACTGACAAAGGGATGCCAAAAAAGTTGTTGGTTTACTTTATTTCAGAACTGCTTTAGATCAAGCTTAGTAACTATTACTGATACTTTTTTAGATAATCTAAAAGTAATGGAGAACGGGTTAATTGGCTAAGATGACTGACATTAATGATGAGGATAAAAGTTACGTCGAGTCCGTCCATATTAAGGAAACACCTTTGGGTCATTATTTGCTATGCTGAACAAATCGTGCGTCTAATAGGTTCATGAATGAATAATTCAAGAAAACAAGTATTTAACAGAATCCAATAGAGGATGAAATCAGTCATATATTGCCATCCTCATTAAACTGATTCTTTGCCAATAACACAATTGCCAATTTCAATATATTATTTAGCCAAGTTATACATTTATGGGTTATCAAATCGAAACTTAATTTCCGTTTCGATCCCTTAGCCTTTGTTTTTATTTTATCTTTCCAATCTGGGTCAGTTATTAAGGCTACTGTGAAATAGCATAAAGATGCTACTACTTATCCTATCTTTGGTGATTTTGATTACACAAAGTAAGGCGATTATTCTGCCCATAATCTTTGGATTTCGCTTATTCCGTACACAATTAATTAGAGACGTATGAAATTAAAAAATTCCTCAGGTCCTTCTAGTGATGCCGTGGATGAGGTCAGGCAGTACTGTAATTTTGGCGTTACGAACGGTATAGCTCAAAAAGGCCTTTGCATCAGTTTCGAAAACCGTCTTAAAAACTGTCCCCCACTTAAAAAACTACTGATAGAAAAGAGATTTGGTGAGCTGAGGGGTCAGTTCTGTGACGAAGCTAAAACAGTCTCCGAAATATCATGGGTTAAAGTGAATTCTCACTTCTTGGACATTTGATCGATATTTTCTGATGAACAATGAGGGACTAATGTAGTATCATTAAAAAAATAGGCGTGTTGTCCACTGGAAGACTTAATCGAAGAGGAAACCCATTTTGAGAGCCATCCAAACTTCAAGCTAATTCCACATCCTCAGAACTCCGTGTGTGGACAAAAGTTGAGTCAATCTGATAGAATTATTGGTGGAAATACTGTACTTCCTGGATCCCTTCCTTGGATAGCTCGTATGGGAACTACACGTATGTATGCGTTATTTCCTATTTTGTAAACTTTTAATTTGCATGAAAGAAATCACACTAATGTAAGCAATTTAGGGGATGGCGATTTTGAGTTTACGTGTGGGGGTTCCATCATATCTTCAAGATACATACTTTCTGCGGTAAGCTAGTCTTTACATTGATAACTGGCGAACTAGTGTCAAGTTTAAGGTTTTATTTCATCGTATCTGACTTGATATACTTGAATTTTGAAGGCCCATTGTTTCAAAGATCCAGAAAATAAATTGTAAGCAAATTTGTATTTATTCAAAACAAAGCAAAAATGCAAGCTTGCTACATGGAAATGGAAATGGATTAATTTTAATTACAGGACGATGATTCGTCTCGGGGAAACAAATAGCGAGGAAGAAAAAGAGTGTATCCCTGACACGGACGTTTGCATAAATGAAGCAGACGAAGATTATGAACCTGAGAAAGTGATCATTCATCCAGGCTACGACGGTAGTTTGGGATCTAAAGATGATATTGCGCTGATCAGATTGAGCAAGGAAATTAAAAACCCAGCTTCAGGTATGCATTCTCAAAAGTTTATTATAAGACGGTACGAACGAGTAAATATCACAGGAGTAGTTTATAAATAAGAAAGGACTTTACTTTGTCATATTCTCATCAATCCAGTCTAAATATTTGGAAACACGGGTGTAAACGCCTTACATAAATGATCAGAAGAACCATGGTTAGAAAAATTGTAGCATTGAATTGAATTGCATTGAATGCAATATTGGTAAATGCCCTAAGTTTTTATTTACCTGGGTATCCGGGTTCCGCACACCGAATTCCCCATGAAACGATCCCCACAATTCGCCAAAGTCCATTAACTTGTAATTGAAGCGGCCCTCCTAGAGAATTATAAATAAAAGTAGGTCACTACGTGCGTTTTTGGATCCAAGCTCAATTTACGATTATGGTTAAACGTCTCTTTACCTGAATCACCTACAGGATCAACGTCCAAGCCACAGATATATATTATTTAGTCGTAAAAAACATAAGAGACATATTAGGAAACCTATTCGAGGTTTTGATTTCTGATTTCTATGAAAATATGCTAACCTTGGCAAGAATCTCTAGATCCAGAACGCACCCCTGCACAGAGATTTGTATCCTGTGAGAATAAATAAGGTTCATTAAAAGTTTGAGTCATTAATATTTAGTGGAGCAGAAAGGGTTAAATTACTTCTATAGGCTGGGTATAAGCTGCTTTACAGTCGTCTTGTTTCCAAACTGGAACGATTACTTCCATTAAAGTGTTAGACGTAGGTCCACCATAATAAATTGTCCCCCAACCCGTCACTATTCCAACTTCATTTTCATAAGTTAATTCATCATCATCAGGAGGGAGGCATATATTAGAAATTCTATCATCGAAATAGGCTGATTTGTCTAATTTTACCTGTACAACATGAACGTAAATTAGTTAGTAGCAGTAACACCCATTATTACTATGAATCCAAATTTAAAGAACTTACCAGAGCTATGTCATTTTGATATGAATATCTGCAAAGAAGAGTCAAGAAAAATGATAAACTTTTAGACTTAGAATTTAGCAGCGGAAAGCAAGGATTTTTTACCTATTAAAGTTTTCGTGAATCTTGATAGAAGTCACGCTAAAGTCTTTAGGACTTGAGGTCGTCTCGTTTAGTTTACTAAAATCATACTCTCCTATTCTAATTTTGACATCTGAAGTTTGAAATGAGTCCACACAATGTGCTGCTGCAATGATTATACAAAATTCCGTAACTGCGGTTCGTATGATAAGTTAAAGGTATTAAGTTAGTTTATTACCTGTTAGGACATGAAATTCGGAAATAAGTACACCTCCACAGTACTGCCCAGATCTAACATCACTAAAAATGGAAAGCCTCATTAAAAACGTGAAGACAGCCTGCATAATGTACTTTGGGGTTGTTACCCACCTAGCATCTGGTGCAGATCTTAACAGCGCAGCCATCCACTTCCAAGCTTTAGGGTCTGCAATTCTTCCACCGACGATTCTAGACGTTAGTTTCTCACTAGAACCGCATTTTCTAGATGATTTTGTAGGAGGGCTACGGGAAACAGGGGGTGAAACCGTGGTAGTCCGTGGTCTATTGGGTGATCTCGTTGTTGACGTGGTGCGTCCGGTACCAGAGGGTGGCGATGGCAAAAGTTTCCCTTCATCGTTATCATCCATGTTGGGACAGCACACCCCGACAAATCCCCCGTAAGGGATTGTACAGGAGTATTGTATAAAAGTTATAAAGTCAGTTTTAAACTCTTCTAAAACGCAATGTTCCAAATGTCGACAGAAACCATTTTCATTAGAAGGAGTCGTACAGCTCCCGAACCTTTCATTTGGCTATTTTGAGAAAAAATAGGGTTCAACAATGACATCCGGTTTAGAGTTTTTAGGGAATATGCTGAAAATACTGTTCCCTAAAAATAGGTTTACCTCTTGATTTCCGATGGGCAAATACTTTTTTATTTGACCTTCTCCCCGTAGAAATACTCCAGTTCCATTTTGAACTCTTCTACTCCATTGCAGACCAAGTTCTTCGATGTAGTTTGCAACACAGTTTATATCTTGGGGGCCGCACGGACGTTTACCATTAGTACTACCTGAGCCTTGACCGTTTCCATTGCCCCTGCCACCCCCATTTGCACCGTTTCCATTTCCCCTGCCACCCCCATTTGCACCGTTTCCATTTCCCCTGCCACCCCCATTCGGACCGTTTCCATTTCCCCTGCCACCCCCGTTCGGACCGTTTCCATTTCCCCTGCCACCCCCATTCGGACCGTTTCCATTTCCCCTGCCACCCCCATTTGCACCGTTTCCATTTCCCCTGACACCCCCATTCGCACCGTTTCCATTTCCATTGCCACCCCCATTGTTCCTTCCATTGTTTTTGCCTCCGTTTCCATTACCCATCCCTCCACCTCGACCCCCGTTTCCAGTTCCATTACCTTTTCTTGCATTTCCTTTTTTACCCGGTGTTATACCGTTGAACAGCGGTGGTACCGGAAATGGAAGCCGAAATCCAAACCCGTCATCATCCGACTCATCTAGAGAGTCTAGGTTTGGATAGTCATATTCATCAATATCTGGGTCTGCATATTGGGGGCTCTTGTTGTTTGAAGCATTTTTATTTCTCCCTATCTCCACTTGAATACCTCCGTCTCCCACCCGTGCGTTTACTACCCCGTTAAACAAATTATTCAATAATAAATATCTTCAATATCTGCATGAAACTATGTATATCTTCATATTTAAAACCTTTTCCTCCAAATATTTCTTCCAGTAGAAATTGACCTGTATTCATTGGCAAACGTAATTCATTAGCACACAAAATTCGCAACAAAATTTGCAAAATAACTTTCATGGAGATATTCAAGGGTACCGTGGGTCAGGTTGAAAAATAACAGGAACATAGCGGAGATCAGCATTGAATCCCATTTCATTGTTCAAACCGACCGTTTATGGCTTGGCGTATGTCTTTCATTTAGCCAGTTTAGGATTTGTAAAATGTTTAAAAATTTATTATTTACATAATAACCTTGAAACTTGCTTCAGATTTATTTCAAATACTCTGAGATTTGTATCAGACCGAATACTTTTATGCCCTATTCCTATTCATTAAAATGACTACCTCAATTAGAGTTAAGATTTATATTTTTTCAAAAAAGCTGAACCCTTTAACGTCTACGTGAATGAGTCCTAGCCACAAAAGAATTCCTGTTTGCAATGCTTGATTTATGCATGAAATTATATCTTCTCATTACCTTGATCAAAGATAGATTCTTAGCATAGCTAAGCTAGGTTATTGGTACTTGGTAAGCTTAACAAATAGCTAGGTTATTGGTACTTTTCTGACAAGTTGAACTTGACTATTTTTCCCATGCGATTACGAAGTAATATTATCTATCCTGTTCATTGGATCACTGGGCTTACGTTCATTTTATAAAGCCAACTCTAAAGAACAATGTAAATGTAAGGAACTCAAGTTTATTCGCATTAAAGTATCTGCGTGTGAAGTATAAAGTATTTAGTATTTATTTAGTACACGAGAAGAAATACTGGATTTACTATTTCATAGCCAAATGATACATCAAGCCGTACCATTAATGCTCACAAAAATTTGGTGAACAAATCCAACGCTTCTAAGGTAGAATCACCCTTTACGGTCAAAAGGGGGTTTCTTATAGAATAATTCAAGATTTATATTTGTTTGTAGCTAACTGATGAGATATTGTTGATGAGTTGTGACTTTGCATATCATAAAAGCATGTTCTTTTTCGTTATAACGAGTAATAAGTTTCTTAGTTGCATCGCTGCATGTTACCGTATTTGATGGGAAAACACCTGCTTAGAGAGTAGAAGTCTTGAGAATTCATGATAAGTTCCTGTAATAAAATATATGACGTCACATGAAAAACGAGCACATTGATGGTTTCATGCACTGAATGCATTTTTATTGAAAAATATATTATATCATTAGGCGATTATTGGGCCATGCTAAGCTAGTCCGACGGAAAGTGCGTGCTAAAAGTAGTAAACTCTAGATGACAAGATTACTAACTTAATGAATATATGCTTAACTTATTAGTGTTCACTCGACCGATATGTCTTCCGTTGGTCAAGGATTTTAATTTACCTAAGGAGATTAAAAATACAACAAAGATTTACGTTGCTGGATGGGGGAAGCTTCGTAATTCAGGTAAATGAGTGTGTAATTCAGGTAATTTTTTATTGTACCGATTGTAAGGTTTTTTCAGAACCCCGATATAATTATATTTATTTAGACTCTGACGGAAGTCCCACACTTCAGGAAGTTTATGTATCACCACAGCATAATATTGGCTGTAACAAAGTTTTCAAGGCTAACAATATAACGATTGCTGAGAATAAACAAGTAAGACTACATTTATGCATTGGTTTGTGAATTGCTGATATAAAAAGGGGAATCTACTCTTGACCATTGTGATTAGCTTTGTGCTGGAGGAGACAAGGGGAAAGGATCCTGTAAAGGGGATAGCGGTGGGCCCTTAGCTGTTATATCAGGAACCACTAAGAAAGCTTATCCACCTAGAGATTATCAAATAGGAATAGTTTCTTTTGGAAAAACAGTCTGTGGCTCTGAAGACAGCCCTGTTGTGTATACGAGAGTTCGGAAGTACATTAAATGGATTTTGGATAACATGGAGGCTTAATCCAGCCTGTACAATTTTAAATGCATAGCAAAATAATCTAACCCTTTATTTCATTTACAATAGAAAATCATACATATATTAAGGTCACAAATTCAATACGTCTGTAAATCATTCATCGTTTATAGAATAAACTTGTCTGCTCCAGCCAGAATAAGGTGATGTTTGAAGTTGAAGTGTACGATTCAATTACAGGATTATAAAAGATTATCTTAAAAACGCCATCCTCTAAAGCTGCATGAAACCATTTTACAACCTACTACTTAAGGTGTAAGTAATGGTTTACAGAAGTAAGAAACCCTCATTAACTGAAATTTAAGGCAATTATTTCAACAAACTTCACAATGTGATTGACTTCGTCTCCCACGAGCTGAAGCAGACGCTTGAGCATCTTGCTCACTTTCAGACAAAGCTTTTGCCAGCATAAAGTCTTCTTCCTCTTGTGATAAAGCTGCAACTGCAGAATGGTTTGGAACTTGCGATTGCGAATTTCCGGAAACCTCTAAAGATGACTGCAATGCTATTCTCAGAGCTTCTTCTTCCGACTACATATTTTAAACAATTTGCTTTCATTCCTAATATTTCAAAAGATTTACTTCGCTTACAAATATATAAATAGTCACCATATTTCCCTGAAGTGCGGCCGATCGGAACCCAAAAGCCCTACCAATTCCATTTCCAACAGCCGATGCAGCATTGCTAACACTCGTACTGAAAGGAGTATGGGATTTATTTACAGACGACGCTGGATTGGATTGGTTCCGAGATACTGCAGCCTGACCCGATTTTCCTAATGAAGGTTTCGCTATATCTGTACAAGCATGGTCTTGAGGATGTCGATGCTTCAAACAATAATTTAATTGACATTTATCACACAGGAGCGGAATCATTTCCTTCTGTTTGCACCCTTTATGGGAACACTTATTCGAATACACCTTCTGAAAATAAAAATAAAAATCAGGAAATACATTTCATCCATGCATGCATACCCTTCTTAATCATAATTCATAATCTTGAAACGTACTTTTCTACGGTCCTTCGCAGTATCTGATTTACAATCGTCATCGATATGTCTACTAACTCGAATATCGGGTAGTTCATCAAGTCGGCCGGGTACTGGAGCATTGCACAAAGGACACACGGGCACCTGAACATTCTTCTTATACGCTACCGGACAATTGTGGCCACTGTACGAGTAATGATCTCCGCTACAAAAAAAACACGTTTTTTTTAGCCATTTATCAAATTTAATAATTAAAAAAAAGCTGTCCTTAGTTCTTACCAAAATATCTTCTTGCATCCATCGCATTTTATAGGCAAAAAATCTGCAAATTACAAAAGTACAATTACGGTAAATTCAACAAATTACAAATACAACCCTCAATTTCCGAACTTACCCAACTGTCTGCAGAATTCTTCACTGCAATGTTGACCTAAATGGGGTAGCTCCATTGTACAAAAAAAAATCAGAATTCCAACAAAAAAACCCTGAACTTTGCTTTTTTTTTTAAAACAATCGTATCGTGACGTGAAGTACAAAACTCTCTAAATTCCTTGTTTTTTTCCACAACTTCTTAAACTTTATTGAAATAATTATATATTTAGCAAGAATAAGACTGTGTTTCCCTGATTGAGTTTGGAAGTGTAAGTTTGAGAACTGATGAGGAGGAATGAATGAATGAGCAGTCAATCCCAAATTACAACGGATATCTTCTAAAAGTGATTCATCACGATTTGTTTTTGTTTGTATAAAACCAACAACTCATTCTCTAGAAGAGTCGAGTAGTTCAAACGCAACCTCCGCTTCAATCAAATGACGACACACCATTTGTTTATTTCATGCAGTAAAAACAAAGTAAATGCATGTAAAATGCGATGTATTCAAGTATTCACTCACATCACAATTCCCTATATCATCGTTTTAATTTTTGCTAAAAAGTCTATAGTCATTCGTAAACGCTTTAAAATAAAAGCATTTAATTTGTACATTTGTAGTGTTTATGTCTGAGTTTTTGGGTGTAAAAATCGTCATAAAACGTTGACTAAGATGCATATAATATAGCTGTCAAGAATTTCATGAAGATTCTTTGCATTTAAAATATTTGCATGAAAAATGAAAGGTACTATATGATTATTTTTGTACGGATTTCCCCTGTTTTTTGACCCTTCAACGTGCCATATTTCCAAGAATAATTCCTCTACTCGGGGGAACAATTCCAATAAAAAATTGGGAAAACGCATAGGAGGAATTATTTAGGGAGCAGCGGAATTATTAAAGGGGGAAATTATTTCCAGTGATACGGTCAATACGGTGTAAGTACCGTATTTCCGGGAATTACTATCCTGTGGAGTTATTGTTTCGAAGCAAAAATTGAGAAAACTTTTAACATGAGTAAGATAGGGGGAATTTCAAGTTTTAACATGGAAAGGATAGGGGGAGTTATTTAAAACCAGAGGTACTGTTTATGAGTTAAAAATGAACAAAAAGTTTTTGTCAGCAGAGAGATTCGAACTCTCGCCCTCATTCGAGGACCAGAATACTCCGATTCCCATACTCAGTATGGTAAGCTTTCGCTTGAGTCTGGCGCCTTAGACCACTCGGCCATACTGACTAGGTTGAAGAAATGAAGGAATTTACTCAGTTTTAGTCCAACTTCTCACATCACTTCTTTACACATTTTACAAGGTTTTTTTACTTTTTGCTATAAATGCTGGAAGAACTGAAACAAACGGGATTTGGCAGCCATGCACTTTTTAGCGAGTCTTCTTCTTCCATGAAAGAAACGTCTTAATTATCGGATTAATTAAATTGTTTAGGATTACGTGATTTTTGATGAGGAATTAGGAAGTATGAGGGAAGTTATAGGAGATGATTAACTGGTCTATGAATAATAAGAGATGATGATGGGCGAAGGAGGAGTCGCATTTTTGTACCGTTAAGTCGCGAAATATAACCGGCCGCGTTATTTTAGCAGCTTACATCCTTTACATGATAAACAGGGTATCCTTCCCACGTTATACGGGCTTCAATATATCTTTTTTCCTTAGATTAACCGCGGCTACATTTCGAGACTTTACGGTACTTGTTTGTAGGTGGTATACAGATCGCAGGTTTAGATATTGATAAAGGGGTTGAGTTTTGATGATAATGATAAAATTATAGCTGGTGAGAGTGACAAAACACCATGATTTACTGCAGTTTACGTAGTTTATGTTGTTGCATTTTTAGTATGCTTTTTGATCGAACTATTTCTAAAGTTAGAATTAGGAGAGGATTGGATTTGGATATGCAAAATTGAATTGAATGAAACGCTAGCGTTTTGAAGAATGTTTGGATAGCGATAGGGATAGTGTAGCGAACTTTTCTAAAATACGGACTTGAAATAAAAAGTTTAAAGAAGTTGACAGGTTGAACTTTTCTGGATGATATGATTATTTTTATTTAGAGAAAGAGATACGTTTTTGGTAGATTAGGAGCTAAGTGATGATAATACATGACGTTGTTGAGCTGAGGTTATAAAAATTGACTTTTAATGAGTTTCTGGGTACCTTTGATACACAGACTTGGTTTGGATCATATAAAGTTAAGTGGTGAGCATGAGCAATTAAAATATTTAGAGATAGAGAAGGCACTTGTTTGTTTGTAAGAGAGCAAAATCGGAGAGAGGATGTGATGACTTTTATACGGCTTCAACTTCATTTGGTGACATTCGGGTTGCATTCAGGACGAATACTTTGAAGTCATCCGGTAGCTCGGCATCTCCGTAGAGCCGTTCGCAGAAATAAACCTTGGTAAAAGAAACAGGATTGTGTTTAAAACAACTTCAACATCCTTGGAGCGTTTTCATATGCTTTACAACAGTAAAGATTGTTAATTAGATTATACCCGACGTAAGCGGCAGTTTGCATGAATCTGGATCCTAGTAGTTTCAACGTAGCTTGTTCCATACGCTCGGCGAGTGAAGTCACACAAGTTTACTTGAACCTAGGTAAAGATAATGATAATGAAACCAAGGAATCAGCCCATGCTTATCAAAACTTCAGAGTTTTGTCCAACTTTGGAGCACTAATTTCACCTGGTTCCAGCCCTCATCTAAACGCAATGGCATGGTGCAGTTGAAGGGACGTATGCGAGTACACGATTGGAAGTTGCTGGATCTAAAGCGACGCCGGAAGTTTTTATCGTCCAAAACCTGAATGAGTTGTAATTTTCAAATTAAATATCTACCATTTAATAATTTAATTTCTACACAGAAACCCACCTCAACTTCAAACGTGAAGTAGCGTTTCAAGTTCTTAACCACGAGAACCATAAAGGGCAAGCGTATTCCCAGGCTTTTCCATGGACAGACAGGGCAACTAATGTACGTCGTGGATACATTGTTCCCAATGATTTCAAGGGTTACAGATCGAATGCAGGGATCTGTTATTCGTTTAATGTGGCCATTTACAACCTAAGTAGTCAAAAACGAGTTATAAACTTCCACTGAAACCCCATTCCAGGCCCTAAACAATTTTATCCAAATACCTTCATGCACCAAATGCTCAGCGGCTTGGTACCAATGGCGTAGAAGACGGAGAGAAATCCAGCTTGATAAGCGTTTCGAAACATGATAGACACACGTATTGAATCAAGAAGTTTATGGTCGATAAGAGTTTGATGTGATAGGCGGGCGGAAACTTTGCTTTACAAGGGACAACAGGCCGGACAGAAATGAATTTCGAAATGCAATATTGTTCTAATGTTTGATTTTCAACAGTAACTTTGTCCCTGTGACAACAAAGAAGAATTTTGCCTACCACCGTATTCACAGATATCTATGGGGGTCGGATGGCCGCCCAATCGGTAGAAGTCTGTTCTCGTGCGAAAAATCAGCGTCCATGAGCTGAGCTTTAATGTGATAGTACATTTGCAAAAAGTGCAAGTAACATTTAACATTTTCAAGATATGAATCAACAACGATACAACAATATTACAAGAACTTTTATGCGTAAAAATAGCTCAATAGATTTCTTTCAATCATATGACCAGGCTATAATTTATTTTTTTTTTCACCAAAGTAGTTAAATATACATTTAACGTAGAATTTTTGATCGGTTGATAAAATCCAACATAGTTGTACCTTAAATAAGAATAAAATCTAACTTAAAAGTTTAATAATCAAGAAACACAAGTTTACTCCTGAAGAACACGCAAAACTTTAAGAACTGTAAAAAAGATATACTAGCATGATCAGGATCATGTGTTGGTAATGTACACTAGTACAAATGCATAACTGTAATCAAATGCTAACAGAAACTTTAATGAAATGAAACATAAATGATACGGACTGATACAGTATTGGAGAAACTCGCCAGCATGCCGGAACGTTATCAGAGAAAACATCTTGCTTGTCTGTAAACATAATGGGATAAGTTCATTAGTATTATTACATAGAACGTGAATTTAATAATTACAGATGAACCGATTTGATTAACCAAAATAATCACCTCATCTCATAAGACGAGGTCTAACGGCGAGAGTCGACAGATCGTGATCGAGAGCGGCTTTCCCTATCAGCAGATCCACGAGCTCGCTTTGCAGGCGCTGGAGAATAGCTTCGACTACGGCTTCGACTGCGAGATCTTGAACGAGATCGACTCTCGGAATCCCGCTTCACACGAATGTAAGCAACTTCGCCCTGCTCGATTATAAAATACGAGTTCAAATACCTTCATATATAGAGACGTTTCTTTTTATTTATACATATGGGAGTTAACCAACCTCATGCGATCGGAACCGTGAGTCATCCAGCTTCTTGATAGCATATTTCATGTCATCATATCGAGCAAATTCAACAATGCCAGTTCCATCTTTCGAAACATTTGCATAGCAAACCTCCCCAGCTTCTCGCATGTGATCCTTCAGATCCTGCCAGCTTCCACTAGGAGGAATCCCTTTACAAAAAAATTAAAATATTAGCCTTCGGATTTTTAATAACAGCATTTTCGTCCATAATCTATAATAGATAAGGTAAATAAAGAACGGACTCAATAATACGACGACGCTTATCAATAGTCTGGAGGAAATTGTTCGATTTAAATACAGAGCATATTTTTGCTTTTGTATTTGATTTCGAGAAGCATGGGCTTTATTACTTACTCACCATGCAACCTATAAATTTCAGTAATCATGTATCACTCCACGACAATAAACTGGTGACTTATCTGATAGTCAAAATGAAATAAAAAGAAAAAAATATAACCCATGCCACCATTCGATTCAAGCTAGGTAAGCTTAAGTTAAGTCTTCAATTGTCAGTCATGCATATACTAATCAAGAGAATAAGTTAATCGGGCGTTAGTAAATTACTGTCACTAAATAATACGCTACTACAATATATCAATCAAACCGGCAGCAGTTACATTATATAGGATACAAATTCTACAGGGTTTAGGTAAATCAAATATCAGCCACCAAGTTGAAACCGAAACATAAGCTAGCTGATTGATAAACCAGTAAACAGCAATTGGTTAATAGCTTAGATGTTGACGTTACGAGCTACTTCAAAAGCCTGTATAAAATACTTCTATAAGTAATCAGTTTTAACTCTAATGGAATAAGTACTTAATATATAAAACAGCAAATAAAAGGGCAAGTTTTTCCTGTACGACGGAGTTGAGACGCACAAGTTAAGAGTTCTCTAAAATGAAAAAAATTACCATTGAGGTACCAAGCTTGTATCCTGAATAATGCCGGAAGATGATTGCTTAAGATTTCACATCCATTTCATTTCAATTCCCTACTGTGAATCCTCCAACATGAGATGATTGTAAGGTTAGCCATTTAAGCTATTTCATGTTGGTAAAATTCACAAGCTAGAGAGTAGTATCAAGGTGACGTAGAACGAGGAAGCTCCACATTATTGACCGATTAGAAAATGCTAGATGCGCTCCCATTCCAAAACAATACAGAATCATCCTCTCATCAAAGTTACCCTCCATGAAAGACTGTACGTGACAAGAGCTGGTGTCAAGCGGTGGCTTGGCACTAGCTGATCCGAGAACCCCGATACCCCTCAAAATGCATGACATTTTCAACAGGCGCAATTATCTCATTGCTTTTTCATTCATTCATTGCCAATGAGGAGGTGTCCTTTTCTCAGAATTCCTGATAGGCTCCCATTCCCATTTTTTTAGACAGAATGACCGACAAAATGACGAGTTCTTAATCCTTAAACCGAAGGTTCCTTAAGCTGCGGAGCCAATAGTCAAGCCCTAATCCTGTCCTTTTTCCTAGCGAGATATTTCCTGAATTGAATGTCGTCCAGCAAACATGAGTCTGAATTTTGTCTCTGACTGACTCCACCTCTCCAATACAGTCTAACAGTAATGCAGTGAACTGCCAACTGCCCCAAAATCGATTCACATGACATGAAGGGCTTGGTTATTTCCAAAGAGTCTAAATGACACATATAAATCGTATGTTCAATGTTCAATCATCACCTTTTTGTTTTTAGAAAGGAAAATACACGGCTAAAATCCTCTCATTCGAAACCTTTCTGGGGTTATTTTTTGCCTCTTTACAGGCTCAGGCTCTGTATATGCAGGTACACTAAGGTACTATATCTATTACTTATTAATTACTAGTCTGTAGTCTGTACTTACATTTCGTCACTCATACATTTCAAGAAAAGAGTGTTTAGGTATGACAGGAGGAGGAGGGTGAGGATGAGAATAAGAAATTAGAATACGGTCACAATTCGAGTGTGGTTTATACAGTAAACTAGATTTTTCGAACCATAAAATACACAATAATTTAATACTTCGTGTACGCAGAGAAAGTTAAATGAATTGATCATGTATCAAGGACTATCCGGCTAATTATAACATCGGATGTAGAGTGGATGGATGTCGATATGGTTTGGTTATGATTCCACAAACAATCACCAATTACGAATTACCAGTTTTGCTTATCTTCTACTGTCGGTCGATCCTTATATTACCCATGCTATTTTTTTCTTTTGCAGTTAAAAAACGGTATGAAAGTTTGTCTAAAAAGTAGTTTTTTTCTGATGTAAAAATTAAAAGAACTAACTGCCAATAAGAATGCCATCCAATCCATAGTTTTGATACAGAATCAATCCGATTTTAAAACCCCTAATAAAGACCCCAAGCTCGCCAACTCACCAGTGACTTTGACGCGGAATTCAGATCGACTGAAAGCAGCACCACCAGGTCGTCTTCCCCCGGGGCCACCACCCCTTCCTCCTCCACCACCCCCTCGTCCACCTCCGCCGCCGCCGCCACCACCGCCACCGCCCCCACCAGGTCGGGGTCCATTTCCAGTTGGATACTCCACTCGAATTCGATATCCATCCAACTTGTACCCATTCCTTCGGCGGAGAGCATCCTCGGCATCCTTGGCCGACTCAAATTCCAAGAAGCAGAAGGGGAGACCTGATTGATTATTCGAGTTGCCTTTAGTAAAGTGGCACATTTCGATAATTTAGAAAAGAACAACAAATAATAATGCCAGACATTACATCCTTTTTCCTTTCCTCCTTCCAATAATTCCCTTCAGCCAGCCCTCCCCCTCATAAATAAATAAATAAACCCCCTCAAACTCAACAAAAATCTGCCCCTTGCCCAAAACCCGGAAGTCGAGCACGAGCGTCAAGCCCCACCCCACAAATAAAAATACATTTATAAAATCTCCAAAAATCGATAAAAAAAACACCCACAAACCTCCCCGAGGCAGCTTCAAGTTGACATCCAAAAGTTTGAATTTATGGAACAAATCTTCAATATCCTTGGACCGGATGTCGTTGGGTAAATTACCCACATAAAGACGACGATCTTTGGCAGACATTTGCAAATTATCTCTCTCTCCGTACTAAAAAACAGGAATTAAGTAAAGTAACCTTCTTTTCTTGGCAAAAACCCAACGGACTAGAATAGATAAGTACTTTTGATAAGAGCACAAGATAAGGTAATTCTTCTGGAAGGAGAACAAGGACACGAAGAAGGAAAAAAACGAGGAAAATCTATAAAAGTTTTTGTGTTTTTTGTAGCAAAACACGTCAGCTCTTTGAGAGATGTGGAAATGGAGTGGAGGAGTCCAAGTTTTGCTTTTGGGATGAGCTCCTCCTTTCCTTTCCAGCTTCTCCTTCCAATTCCAACAAACGCTGCCCTCTTCTTAACCACCCAACATTTATTGAACAAAGAACTCCCTTTTTTTTATGCTTTTTATGCTTTTTTAATTATTTTTACGGTTTTTAAGGTTTTTATTCCCACGGGGGTTTATATCTTTTTTGCGTTTTTTTAAACGTGTGGGAGAAAATTTAGCTGGGAATTTGAGCCAAGGTCATGGACTTTTTTTGTGTGGTTTTGCGTTCGCTTTTTGTCTTTTACGAGTAGTAAGTTAGAATATGAAGATGTTATGCAGTCCATTACCCTAAATCCTCGCCGATATACCGCCCTCGTTAATTATGCCGCACGCCTATTCTTTATATGTCTAAAGGGGTATATCTTTCCCTGTTTAAATATGCTTCCAAGTATATTGTTTTATGTATAGAACCCGCGGTGTCTGGGCGAGGATTTAGAGTATGTGTTATTTAAGCCTGTAGCTACTTCTGAATAAACGGTTTAAGGTTTGTAATGCAGCTTTTAGGTGGATAAAACGTGCCTTTTTTATATAAACTTTTGTCAAAAACGTGAGCATTAGTAAAGTCTAAAATGAATGACGAAAGAAAGAAAGAATTATGTTATGAAACGAAATGAATTTCGGATCCGGTCCGGATTATAAATAGTTGATGTATTTCATTTTCATGATTTAGGATAGGTTTTTGCGTTTTTGGTAGGAGAGAAAGTGGGTTAGTTTGTTTAAGTGGTATTGATTTTTTATTCGTTTGATTTGACCAAGGACCCTGTCCCGACTGCCTGGCTACGTAGTTGGAATTAATCGATAATGAATTAATAAATAATGACCCGAGCTGGGAATAAAAGGTAACTGT
>JAQFZX010001422.1:0-30206 GCA_034682405.1 Hydroisotoma schaefferi | reverse complement strand
ACTATTCGAAGGGGGCTACTATTCGTCACTACTATCACCATCTTGTACAATACTGTTTTGATCAGCCCCCTAATCGTAACGAATCGGTAATTCCAAATGGACATCCCTTATGACAAGGTCAATTTCACATAAAAATTAGGATGTGACTGTCCAAAGAAAAATTGCCTCTTTGTAGACGATGCTTAGTATCAATTTGCAGGTGGAAATGGTTAAAATATCATCGACGTAATTCTACAGTGTAATTTTTAGTGGAAACTTCATCCTTTCATTGAAGTTTTATATGAAACTAAAATTTAATGAATTAAAGTCTATGCAAAAGTTCGACATCATCCTTATTCCTCCTTGTTGTTTGGACAAGCACAGTGGAACAACCTCAGATTAAATATCAACGAAAGGTCGAGTGGTCAATTGAAAGTTAAAATAACAGCTAATAACTCTAAAGCATCATCATGGACAGTGATTAATTTAACTGAGGCTTTGTAACATGAACCAACTAATTGGCTAGCCCTCCTCATCCCTCATAAAAAGATAGCGTTTTAAATAAATAGGTGTTAAAATGACAAAAGCACAAGGGCATCTTTCATTCAGCCCAACACTTTATGCAAAAATAAATAAGGTACAACCTGAATAAACTGCAAAACTTCAACTACACAAAGGATAGAGGAGTTGATAGCTGAAGGTACATCGTCACCCTACTTCTATCTATGGATGCTGAATTCTAGTAGGACACACGCATACACGTTAATCAATTGCCAACTAGCATCCTTTGTCAATTAAACAATAGTTTGAAAATCTCATGTTTACAAATTAGGATCAGATTTATGCAATGTCCGACTGAGCCCCACGAGTACACACATTTAGGAGGATTAATAGGGCGAAGGAGTTATACGCACGGACCGGAAACTGAAAACTGCTCATTAAAATCTCTAGGCTTATAGACTTTGTCTCTACTGTTGCGTAGTTTAAAATTCGTCCATTGAAGTGCATATACTTTTATTAACTGTAATCTTCAATAACTAAACATAAAATGTCCTCTCGAATCCAATTAATTTAAGTAAACGTAACGCATGTTCGGGAAAAAGTTTCCGAGTTATTACTATTTATCAGTCAATTTCTGTAAAACGGGGTTACCCCCACCTAAGATTCATGAATTGTTTGATGCGTTCCTAGGAAGACCCTCATTCCCACAAAAGTTCCCAACTCTTTCGAACCTTTCTCTTGGAGTATTTTCTTACGAAAGCCCAATAATCTTACCTGGTAAGAATCTCGTTCCTCTTCCTCTTACTTTAAGGGTATGCTTGAAAAACACTTAAATGTTAATGATTAAAATCATGCACACTTGCAAAAATAACTTGAGACCCTGGCAAATCCTTCTCTCTCCAATAACAACTAATCTTAGAATAAACGAAGAAGAAGAAGATACCAAAGATGAAATTGCAATCCTAGCATTGGCTGGACTTTGCAAAAATCGTATTACATTCTTGAACAAAAGGATATAAATAACCACAAAGCCCTTGGGGTAGGCAGTCATGCAACATGCAATCATCTTAATCATTCATACGTCATTCTAAGAAACTCGAGACGACGACAATGGAATTGATGGGTCCGTAAATCAACCAATTTTTTGTTCTTCCATTTGCCATCAAGAAGGCGTTTAGATTGTTTCATGCAAAAGGTCTTGAAGATTCAACAGAAGACTACGTTGTGTGATCCTCTTGCTAAAACATATCTTTTATGAAACCGTCCACGCTCATTTTCTTTACGACAGACTACAACAACGGATGCTAAGCATGACGAAGCGATTAACACAGTGCCAAGTTAAATGTACAAAGGATGCCGTGTGAATCCCACCACTAGATTTATCCTGGATGCTTTTTCAAATAATTTTTTTAAGTAAGGCTGAAAAAATGCACTTTTTTTGCAGAAGATTACAATTTTAACATGAAATGCACGGGCTAAAAGGTATTTACTTGTACATATCGTTCATCCACGTATCACTAAATTGACACAGGACAGGAAACGCTCTGATAACGTGGCGTACCACCAAGCCCGGGCCCCCAATTTAATTCTTGTACCGATATTCATATGCAATAGATATTCGCAACACTGAATAAATATCCTTCAATCTTTAAATTGTTAACCCTTTTAATTTTTCTTATAGTGAAGATCATAAAACGGAATTTGACAATTAATAATACAATTTCTACCAGGATCTTTTAAAAATCTTAATCCTCGGCCAGTGGAAGTGTGTGTCTTCTGTGCAGAGAAATGTACAAAGACTATCTGCAGATTTTGGCTGTTCGTTCCCGTTTTAGGAACATAATAATAATATAGCACATCTAGCGAGATTTCGCATTCAAAATAATAATACCAACCACAAACTGTCCCTAACTTTACTGAAATACAGGTAAGTACTTGAGTAAAGGTACTTCTATTAATTATGGCATAACATAACAATGTAAGTCACTGCAAATACACAGTAGAATATATCTCTACACATCTAATAAACTTTACTAACTGCTAGTACTTAATTTTAGATACTTACTACTATAGATAAACAGTCGTTTTAGCTGTTGCACAGGACAAGGAACTATCAAATATTCAAAATAAGTTTCATAAGCGTCAATACATAGATTTTTCAATTATTAATCTGTAAACAAAATATAGAGAATAGTATCGATTAAAAACTTATATTATCAAGATTTATTCATATATACATATTGGTTGGGTGCAATACACGCTACAGTTAGCTCATCTCAACCATGCGAAGTTTAAAAAACAAGCAGTTATACGACACCTATCTGATTCAACCTTTAATAGTACATAGTACACGTCCAGTCCACGGTAAATATTATAGAGATAATATAAGGGTACAGGGAACATTGAAGTGTATACAGTTTATGTAGAGAAAAGTGCGATTTCAAAAGTAAAAAATACTTTTTTCCCACGACAACAAGTGCGGTGGGCATACATACAAAAACGGCCTGGATCTTACACTCACTAAAACAGTTTTAATTGGGCTTTACTCACCCCCGCCCCCTCTAGATCAAATACTTTCTGTAACACGATGGACTACACAGGAAGTTCCCTACTGTTACGGAATTAAGACTACGAAACAGATTAACACTCCCCTTAGTCTATGATTTTTAAACAACTGACGCCATTAAATCCGCTGTCATATAGCAAGAACGGTCATTAAAGCCCTTTGATACAGAGATGATCTATCAATAACAAATTACGAGTTACTTCAATAAGCTAATCCGTTACCATCACAAAAATACTTTATAATTTTACTTGTAAGAAAAGTGGAACAGTCACAGTAGCAATTCAGTTGCGATTAAAATTTACACCAAAAAATGGCACATTATTCTTTTAACAGTTTTAAATGTTGTAAAATGTCACAAAATATTTGCCCCTACTCGGCAGCACCATTAAATTCTTTTTCGCATCATTTACACATATAGGAAAGACAGTGCATGGAAACTAAATTTAAGGTATGTAAATAGAACTACTATTGGCTACGGTTTCAATTCCTCGACGAAAAAGTACATGTATACATGAAAGCATTAGTTGTAGACTACAACTTGTAGTATTAAGTGTACGTCATAATTTTACTATTAAAACTGGAACGATGGCTGATGGCACCAAATTTACTGAACCATGACGTAATAATAGAATAGGACAGACGGTCTGCAAGATTCTCGTAAAGTATCTAAAAACTGTTGTAAATTATCATATATGTTCAACTATTGAATGAACAGATTTCCTTCCAAATTCCTCTTTTTTAAATAGATTTTAAAGGAGAAACGGTAGTTTTAAAAATGAGAAATCCGTTGCATTTGCAGTAAACGCTATGGCAGCTCTTCGACATAGTTTTCCGGAATGAGACCAGTTTTTCCTCGTAGCGAGCCCTCCAGCCACCCTGGCTCAACTGAAGGACGAACTGAGGAGTAACAAAATGTAATTTTAAAACAATATCGAAGTGGTATTTTTAAGTAATTTAAAAGTTAATTTTAAAACCTGCTCCCTTACCATTACTAATTATTTCATTAGGGTCAAAGGATAGCTCTCCCTCGTTTTCCGCGACACAGGAATAAAGAGTTCTTGCACTTTTCCTACAAACTCAACAATAAAAATCGGTTAGAGCGATCAAAAGGAGCTTGGCATAAATATTATAAGAGTATCTTTAATGATTTCCTTACGTATAATCCCACTTAGAACCACCAGTAGCACCGGTCATCGAAGAATTTGGTTTTAAAGGAGCTCCTGAATAAAGAATGTAATTTTATGATCACTTGGTTTCAAAATCAGTACTACACATACCATAAAATGAAGTGTAAATAATGGTTTACTTGGAGTGCTAACGTAATCTCGCCCATTGCTCAGAGGATGTTCCGGTGGAGGCTGATAAGGAGGGGGCTGAGGGGGTGTGTGACCCACTCCCGGAATCTGTGGATGACCTGGCCACGACGCGACTGACTCACTAGAGCTGCTACTATTAGAGGTACCTCGATCTATAGAGCACAAACAAAACGTTCACACATCCGATTTTAAACTGATACGTAGCTAAATACTTGCTGGATTTCAGTTCTGGTTGCCTACCTGTATTGTTTAAAAATGGCTGCGAATAGCTAGTTCCTTTCGTATCACCAAGACTACCAGGACCAATCAGCCCTACACGGCTATTTTTCGAGGGATGAAGTCGACTCTCCCTATCCGGAATCGAGGAATGCGAGCCCAAGCCATAGGAAAGTGGGAGGGGTTCCCCGCTACTTTGATTTGATGAACTTGAATGTGAACTGGAATGCAGTGAATTTACTGTAGCTGTCGACTGATGAATACTCATACCACCAGCAGATAACTGAACGCTATCCCACGACGTCCTCATAGCTCCAGGATCAACGTAAATTGGCTTCGGTCCATCGTTATAGGAAGTGACCACAGCGTGCTTAATAGGACTATTGGAACTTCTATGGTTATGAGGCACATTAGAGGTCCGCATTGGGGAAACGTCCTTCGGCAACTCGCTTGGAGGGGGCTTAGTCTTAAAAATCTGGAACGACAATTCCGTTTAAAACGTGATACCTTTACTATGAACAGCTAACCCAAATGTGACTTACTTTATCAAAGTTTTCGATAAGGATCTCTACGACCACATTACAAAACTTTATATCAATGATGGCTGCAACAGTTTCCTCCTCTGGTCTTAGAAGCGTTGGTCCGAAGCACACCCCTAGATTACTGACTGTCATTTTGTTTTTCTCAGACTTGGCAGATACGCTGTAAGAGAACACAATTCAAACGTTTTTTTCCTAAATGTTATATTATCATCTTTCTTCGTTAATATATTATATTTATAAGCTTACTTCTGCAAGTGAGCAAGGAGGACTTCCAAAATTTTGAAATTCGCCGGAGGAATGCGGTGAACTAAGGTGTGCACGTCAGTGATCCTTTGTACTCTTGTTTCTTGTTCTAAAAGATTTCATTAACAGAGCAATTATTATCAATGACTTTATTATATTTAATACGACCGATAGAGCATATTTCATACAGTTTCAGGATGTAAAACAATTAAAAACTTACTGGCGGCGGCTATAAACGCTTCATGAAACCTAAAAGTCATGAGGGGTTCCGGTAGGTTTCGAAAGTATGTTTTGAGAGCGCTTGTAATTGTTTTGGTCTCCCACTCGCAACGATCATTGAGAATGAGCTTGTCCCCCTTCCTTCGTTCTAGCCCTAGGGTCAATAATTTTGCGACCTTGGAGCTGACACCAACCAGCCGGTACAACCCTTGTTCTTCTAAGCTCCGTGACTCCAGCTCTGCGATACATTGCTGCACAAAACTAAACCCAACGTCGTCCAGACATGTCTCCTCCGATTTTGATACCTTTCCCGGCTGCCCGTAAGTCTAGAACAAATCCATCCTTATTATTATTTCACGCAATAAACTATTATCCTTCTATAAAATGGGATTCCTTACGGGTTCTCTACCATCCATGGCATCCAGCCACAGCCTCCGATCCTCTTCAGACAAGGCCTGGAGCGTGAAAACCACTCCAGGTCGATTTTCGGCTGTAAGGTCAAAACAAAACCGCTTTTCAATGGATTCGGACATCCTTCGTGTGCAGGATTTGAGGACGATCTCCTCTGTTCCGGTCTAAAAACAAATCCATTCATTATTTTAAACCCAAACTTAAGCCAATTAATCAAATATGCTTTTTCTCACAGATAAATGACTTACAATTTTTCCTGAGATTTGATTATAAGCAATCATGGAGAATCTCCTTGTAGCCTTCTCGTACATACAATAGTACTTTGTCCAGCTACTTCCAAGCGCCTCTGCAAAACAAAAATCCATGAACAAGCCAACCATTAATTATGCTACTAGCTTCCAGTCTCATGCTATTACACTTTGTAAGGTCGGTCATTATTAGTTTAGGTTAAACTGCCAATAAATAATACAAAACAAACCGAAAAGTTAGTAAAGACAGAAAGCGAGATATAAGTCTAAGGACCCTTACTTTTTTCCATGAGGTACAAGTAACCCTGGCGGGTGTACATTTTGTCTAGGCTCCCAGGGTCCTTCTGTAATAACAACGAGGAAGAACACAGTAAAGATCAGGTTTCCTTTAGTCTCGAAATTAATCATAGTACTAATAAGGCGTTACTTACGGACTTTCGAAGTTCTAACATCTTATTCATTAGTATTTTAGTTTGGTCTCGGGTAGTCTCAAAATTTTCTCTCGTCTAGAAATAAAGTTTATATGACTGTTATATTAGATTGCAGATTCAAGTGCATACTATCCGTCCCCGTATCATTAACTCTTAGAGTTTCATAATAAAAACGTTACATACATTTTGAATCCGTTTCTGAAGGTCAAGCATATACGGCTTGTAGTCCGTGGATACTTCGTGCCCTTGATGATAAAAGGTTAACCAACTATACATAAATCCGAGGAGCTGAAAAAATGCAACAATAAATGAGAACTTTAGAGTTTATGCATAGAACCATTTGAAATATTTACTGGGAAAGTAAGGCTTGGACGGGAAGTTCCTTAAAGTCTAACGGAATAATGACACCGGAAGGGTTCACCTGACCGTTTAAAACACTGAATTAGATGATGGTAGACGTGATGAACTTACCGTTTCAACAAACTCGTACTTTTTGCACTCTTGAACTTCTTGAAGGAGGAAAACATACTTTAGGCTGGCTTGACAGAAGTGCCGCTGTTCCATCTCGAGTGAGGCATCGGCCTAAAAAAGTCCCATCACACTCATTAACTTCCTCCAGTTTATTTGACCCCCACATCAACGAACCACAGCCCCCTCTCTTCTTATTCTTTTATTTTTATTAGTTAATACCAGTTAAATTACTCAAAACTATCCGTAAATTCATCTGCAGATTATGTATGTTCGATGATATCGACACCCAGATAATATATCTACGCCACTAATAATCGTAATCGTTGCCACTGAGATTGACGCCAACAGGCGTTGCTGACATGTACCGTAATAGAAGCTACGTACAAGTTAAATCTACTCTTTTTCAACCAAATTTACGTACTTAAAGATGAGATTTAAACTCCTATGACTTTTAATAGTTCAGTGGGCTACGGTTAAAGTTCATCCAATCTTGGATAATACAAAAACTTTAAAAATACAATTCCATCTGAATGTTCTGCCAAGCACTACCGTACTCTCAACTCTCTTGCTATTAATTAATTAAAAATCGGACCAGCAGCCGCATGAACTGCAGAGAAACTAACTCACAAACTAAAAGAGTTACTACAGATAGATACCTGAGATTTGCTATCCTAGGGAAAGGTAATCTAATCTAAGGACATCCAGTCTCGAAATAATTTCACACAAATGTCACATTTAATATGAATTAACCAACAGAGGAGCACAACTACCTGTCAACTTATCAAGATTTTATACTGACTGCAGAGACTAACAAGTCCTTTTCATAATTTCCAAAGTTAGCATGCATTTGCAATAATACTTATTTGTGAAACTGTCAAGTTACATCTAGCTAGTTTATGGCCACGCTTGGTTGGCTAATGGTATGCGCTACTTCTGTATTATGTTTGTGTTTCGACCTTTATGCAACTGTAATACTATTAGTATGGGGATAGACAACTGCTCCTAGATAATCATGATACTCATCAGTAGTTTTCATAATAAGCAAAAGACACTCAAGGTTGACCGGACTGTCATAAAAAGTTAGACTACGATTTACTATTACTGTTACTTATCCCCAACCATGAGAATAATGTACAAAAAATAAGGTAGACTATGAAACTTTAACAAAGGGCTAAAAAAATTCGCAAAAGAATCTGCTTACACACTTTTGCACATTCAATAATCCTTGCATGCATTGCATACTAATTATTATCTACGGGTTATGGATAGATTGTAAACATTTTTAATGGACTTAGGTTATTTCCTTTCCCATATAATGTAACTCCCAATATTTATCAAAGAGTAATCAATATTTAAAAGTTAAATATTATAGCAAGCACAAAATCAAGGACAATTTTTGAATAAGACTGCAATGCCAGCGTTCAAGAAGTAAATGTAGTAGCTAGAGTATATTTCATCAACTAACTAAAGTCTAATTACCGAAGATACATTTATTAATGAAAGTTTGACTTACGAGCTGGTTGAAAAAGCTGTAGACTTTACTTTATTGCAAGAAGTTTTTCGAATGGGGATCAATAGTCTTCAATTGAATGTCTGAGAATAAAGTCTCAATTTTTAAATCGGACCAACTTGTTGCAAAAGGCTTAAGTAAGCCAATTCTTCATTAAATTCAAAACATTAATTGTTGCCCATTTTTTGGGTTAATTTTAATCTATTGCCGTTCCGTCGTTTCCATGTTATACAAGGTAGTAAATTCCCAAGAGTATTTTAATTCGCAAAAGTGTTGAAAAGAGAGGTTAGTTGAGAGATTGTAAATAATTTGACAAAGATAATTCCAGCCTTATCACGGCCTTCCCTCTTTCTCAAATGTCAGGAAAGTGAAGAGAGAAAAGTTGCTTTAAATAGGCAGCCCCCCACCACCCCCAACCCATCACCACACTTGTCACTGCCAAACATTATTGCCCATCAGTTTACCTATTTTGATATTTCAATTTTTAATGCTAATACTTCCTTATACATTACGGTACCTTCCCACTACATAACAACACACTTATTGGAAACACAAACAACCAAGAACTGACTTTCATATAGATCCTCTCTCTTGAATTTCTATAGTGAATTATAGCCAAACAACACCCTACTGGCCCCCCCCCCTCTACTACCCGCTTTCTCTCCATTACTTTTACTCCGTTTTTACCCGGAGAAGGACAACGACGACGGAGAAAACAATATCTTCCCACATGGAGCTAGGTCCCTAAATAATATTATTACTTCATTCTATTAATTTTATATAGCATCAGACAGACCATCTACTTTCTAAAGGGACATGCTCAGAAAGAAAGTCTCCCACTTGAACGAAAGGTAAATTAAACAATTTAATACAAGAATGCTGGCAGTGTTTGCTTCAACTTCGATGGCTCCAATTATGCAATAAAATGGACCGTTTCTAAAAAAAGTTTCAAAAAAAGTTTCCATTGCGGAAGTTGGGGGCAGAGAAGCCTTCAAGTAGTCCATCTATAGTAGCAGAAGTAAAAGTACGTTGGTCTTAGCAAGAGAAATTGGTATACACAGTATTAGTAATTTCAGGTAGTCAGGGAGAAAGTCCAGGCTTGTTTGGAAATAAATTATATTATGGGGTAAAAACTTATTCTATCATAGTCCAGTAATATTTATCTAGTCGTAAATTATCATAGTCCCCTCCCCACCTCCTACTAACGGGAGGGAATACTTTTTCCAGCCCGAACGACGCTGATTATGTAAAAATATTTCAAACCCTAATCTTTTGAATAAAACGGGGACCTTTTCTAGCTAGGAAAGTCAATTATCCTTATTAAACTGTTGGAAATGTGACTTAGCATAATTATTTTGCAAAAGCCCTCAACTTGCTTTGATGACGATAGCATCATATATACGCACATCTGAGTTTTAAATAGGATCATTCTGTTCTCAGTATTAATTTCCTGGAGAATTAATTAGGACAAGCCATATACTTCACTATGGATTAAAAATTATATAATAATGTAAGGAATTGAGCAGAGGCATAGAATTATATTTTCTACAGCCAGACATCCACCAGATTAAAACATAAATCAAAATCCGGGTAACTCGTCCCGGGGTTACTATAGTATTATACTTTAATAATAGACGGGAGCTACTTTAAAGGTTAGGGATAGATTCGAGTAGGACGGATATTGATTTTTTTATTTGCTAATTTTTTCTCCCATGGCACTACGACGTACATTCATAATTATGCTATATAAGTGGGCTTGCTAATCCAATTCAACCCTTCCTTGTACATCGGCTCGGCCCTTTCTTCGAGGTACTCAACTCGGCAGGTTTTAAGGTTATGTGAGTACTTATCACGGCCCTCTGAGAAATGTTCCCAATCCCTAAGTGATGCCCGATTGGAAAAATAAACCCAACTATGCAGTCTTACTTTAGTAGTTCAACTATAAACTATACTCCTTAAATTAAAACGAAGAAGGGATTTCCCTTGACCTAACTGTGCCTAATAGTCAGCCATTACTTGGCTACAAAGGGCTGGTTATGGTTTTAATATAATATGCAATTCTAGATGAATGTTTGGAGACCAAATCCCTAATAGTTTATTCATAATTCTGAGCAATCATAATTTAAAGTCCATCTTTGAAACTTTCTTTTATGTAATCAACCCGTTATAGTTACCTTCCTTAACAACATAAGCTTATAATTTAGGCACACTAGGAAGAAAGCAGCGATGTTCCAAAAATATCTGAGAGAAACTTTCTCAAAATGAAAAACCAATCTATCTCGAAGAGAAAAAAAATGAAAAGGACTTATTTATGCTTATGTTATCTAATTTAAGTAGGGAATTATTTAATACTCATTAAAAAAAGGTTCCGGCTTTTGAAGCTAATTCTTCCTCTCTATTTAAGAATCTACTTAAGAATCAAGATAATAAATCTTATAAACTTCCAGATTCATACTAAATTCTAAGAATGGGATAAAGTTTTTCCAATTACTTTGCGAATGTATTTACATGAACTTTTCCATTTGGAGCAAGTAGAAAGAGCTACATAAGATTATAGGTTATAGCATATATTATTTCCAATTTTAAGACCCCAAAGGAATAATCGTTGCAAAGAAAAAAACCCACTTAACTAGACTATGACTTAAGACTTAAAACCGGAAATACGGTGTGCTTTGCTATTAGGTTCCGCTAAGGATAATGATTCTCATAATATAATTTAACTTACCTCTTGAAGAACCGTGTCTTGCTTTTTTGTCGATAGGTTCAGGTAGCGTTCTTGACTTTGGCAAAATTTCGTCGTTTGCTTCTCAAATTTCTTTTTCCCATCCTAAAAAGTACATTTATTTGTTATTATTGCAACATATTAGATAACTTACCATTACCATTAGTCACAGTACAGTAAACACAATAGAGCGTAAGTAGAAATCTTGAAGAACCCATAAAATAATTTATATTTTTTTAAACTTACTTTGACTACACCGATTTTTTTCTTACGAAAATCATCCAATGGCTTGATGAACTGATCGTTTGCTTTTTCCAGCTAAAAAATATTAGTAAAAGCTATAAAGTTTGACAAACCCAAGAAAGGTATGGGACTCTATTTAGAGGGGATTATTCTGCGGAGGTATTAAGTAAGTTATTGTGGTAAATATAATTAGTAGTTAATTACAATTCGATCCCGTTCATCCTCAATGGCGGATATCAAGTGTCCAAACTGCCGTAAGGAGTCTGCAATTACAATCTCATCGTCTGTTTGATTGCTCCCGATGCATTCGAATGTGAAATTTTCAAGCGAGGCTGCCAATGCTCTTTGTGCTCGGGACAATACTGTAATCAATCAGAAAACAAGAGTTAGTACGACTTTAAAACTAGAAACCACCACCTACTTACTACACAGAAAACAATGTTCATTAAAAACTAATTAGCAGCTCGCATAATATTTGGAGAGATTCAAGGTGAAGCTCTTCACACAAGTAGGAAATTTAATAGGGTTCTGGAGTTTATGTTCCAAGGGGTACAATACATTCTATGACCCTTAACCGTTACCTTAAGCGTGAAAAACAAGGAGTTCGACTGCAGCTCATGGCAATAATACACAAGCAGGTTATGTATTTATTTTGTACATTAAGTTAAGCAGTAAGTAGCATTTGTTAAATTTTGGCCATGATGCAGTACTAGCACGCACAACCTACTACCTACCTTTTACCTTGCTCACCTATCCATACTAGTAGACTACTAATTAAATCCTAATCAATCAATCCAATTTGTCTGACATTTAATACCCAGGGAGGGACACATCTCTCCATAATTTAACCATCCTTATCAACGGACCAGTAATGAATCCTACCAAAACGTAAACCTATGACTGACCAGAGGACACGTAACCTAAAACCAAACCGAAACCATCGAATTGTGAATATGATGAGAGGTCATTATCAGATATACAAGCGGTTGCATATCGTTGCTAGTTCCACAATTGGTAGACCCATCCAAAACTACCTTTGTCATTCTTCAACACGAAGACGAGCTGAAGATGTAATAATACTCCCATAAGAAACATTATGACAGTTAGCTTCCTTCCAACTGCTACTACTTTACTACCTTTAAGATCCCGTTTTTTAAACTTACAGACTAAATCTCTACACAGCACCAAAACCACTGCGTAGGCTCAGCCTAAATTAGAGGTGGAATATTACATGCATATGACCTGCGACCCCACAAGAACCTCTTGTGATAATGTTCAATGAGGTGAAGGAAATGTAATTGCTTTGGTCAGCTAAATTAGACAAGAATCCATTTACGAATCCCATCCATCCATTCAAGGGATTAGTCAAGAACGGTTATCAAGTTAGAAGAAACTGTTTTGACTTGGATTTGATTGTGACCTGCTGCTCATAAAATAAAGTATTATAAAAAGTATAACTTGACTCACTAGAGACTTTATTTACCACATATTTAAGATGTACACACTCACGGACTACTTGGATTCGCTGAAAAATATGCCTTGAGATTTTATGTATCTGTGATTGTGGTAAATTGTACTGCCTGCTGTAAATTGTCTGATGATCATAATGGACTAAAACCACACATGGGAATTGGGAACATTTCACAAAAGAACAAATTGTTGAAAAGTTAAGACTCGCTGAACGCAAAACTTCTGTTACTACTACTATTACCACCAACACTACTACGACTACTACCAATACAAAATGCTGTTAAAAGCTGCAATATTTCATTAGAACAATTTCTAAAGAACGGAAGCTTGGACATAAAAATACATAGGACTACAAGCGAAATACATCTCTCAATCGTTGATGATAATACGTTATAGCCTCTATCATAAGAGGTCATTCCTTTGCTATTTATTACAGTTTAAATTACGCATAAAGGTCCATGAATCACGGAGGGTCAAGCCAGACCACCAAATAGCTGCCGGGATTTATTGGCAGGTCAACCTCTACACCACCAAATAATGGATCTACATCAGATTCCACAAGAATAAGAACTTTAACTATGGGTTTTTACTAACTCCCCTACTATCAGATTTCTTTGCTTAAAAAAGAAAAGGTTTGTGGCAGAAGAAGGCTTCAAAATATTTTTAACCAACCATTCGTATGCAAAAGATCAATCAGAAGTCAAGACAGTAGAAAAAGAAGTTACAAAAATGAGGGGTAAAGCGGGTTTGACTACAACCAGTCCTATGCTTATGCTACAAAACGACGTTTTTAGTTGCGGAAGTTGCCAACCGTTATGTAAAAACCTCCGAGTGCAGCTAGCAGAGCCCATTCCAGGGCGCTTTGGCGCAATATTGATCACCGTTTGTCTTTTCTGCACACATTTGTTTTGTATCCGTCTTTATTTTAAACATGGGGGCAAGCCACACCCCCATTTTCCCTGTTTTCTACTATTTCTATTTTTGTGATTTTCTTTTTAGTGGAAAAGTAGAAAAATATATTTCAGGCTATTTAAGCACCCGGTGGGGTTTTTTGACCCCCACGGGTCTTAGCACATGTACCTGTAGCATCATTTGTACTTAGTTATCGTCCCATCAGACGGACGGACGGACAGACACGGCAATCCTTATAGCCTTAGAATGGGCTAAATTGTACTGAGACCCAATTCCGTCTGATTTTAATTCAACCAAACTCAATTATACATTTCTGTATCAGGGTTTTAAACTTTTACTACCTAAATCGGGTCGGGTACACTACAGTATCAACCAGAAATGAATGCAAAGATAGAACAGGTATAATAGACTATCATTGCTGCAGAGATTGCCAAGAATGAGACTGCAGTTCTTACGCGTTGTTTTTTTAGTTCGTTTTATCTTCAAGATACTATAAAAAAATTTGCCTGACGTTGTCTTTACACTTTACTACACAGGAGTAGCAGGGTTTCATCATGGGATTTTATTTCTAGGTCAGTTTATTTTTTAGTTTTTGAAATATACTGAAAGTAAACGAGTTCAATCAGTCTCATTTACACAGCACACGTTTAGTTAGTAGTAGTTGCGTTAAATGTAGTAGTTGCAGTAGTTCTAAGTAAGTTGATTATTTCAGGTAATCATATTATATATAGCATATGTTTAGTTGTTGTTGTCCCTACATCAGGATGTTTTTAAATAAAACAAATAGTAACATTTTTCTAGGAATAAAAATCTGGATGCTTTGTTTAATATCAGCCGAGGCCGAGATGATAAATGATAACATGATCATAAAGGATTGATTTCAGTTTAATGTAATACAAGTAATAAATGCAGATTACTAACGACCAAGATGTTTCCACGTTTTTTTGTCGTCAAGACATGCCAAAAACCGTGGAAACATCTTGCCAACGACAATACGAGAATTTTCTCAGGAGGATTGTCTTTCTGTCACTGGTATGCATTTTTGACAAAATTATTTCAACGGCAGATCCGTATTGCTTGCTCAAGGACCTTTTTACAACAGACTCCCAATTTTATGAAACATAGAACATATACATACACCTTTATTCCTGTTCGGAGTCGGGCTAACTTCATATTACAACTACATTTGAGGCAGAAGAGTGTATAATCCCATGAAAAAATGCCATAATACTACGATCCGTCTACAGGAAATGACCCCCGTGTCTGTACATAATAGATTAGTTGGCTAAAAATAAAAACCAAACTGAATTTACTAGCTAAGAAAGGTAAACACGGACTCCTCATTAAACACTTTTAGGCAATCCCCATGTACAAACATCAAGTACTTTGAATTTTTCAAGTTTTTAAGAAACCCTGACACATTGCTTGCCATTTTACATATTTTAAGACCGACCCATTATGCTACATACATACAGCCAGTAATGACTCTTCAGTATATCCACATATTAATTTTATAAGACATGCAATTAAATTGGTTAAAAATGTGGGTGAGACAGGTGTTGCCGGAAATGACCAAAACTTTACGAACTTTACGGAATGCATCTAGTAAAAGCAAATATTTCTATATTATGCTGACTATGTTTTGCAGTAAAAAAGATTCCCTTTCCCCTTTTATAATTACTCTTTTATTATTATTGGCCGTAGTTAATCTATCCGCATCCATTCTTCATTCCATGAGCAATACAACAGAATCGAGTGGAAGATCCCCTAAAAATGAGGAAACGAGGCAAGAGCGGAAATAAGTAGAGGATACTTAACAACAGCCAAATAACGTTAAGTCCGTAAAGAGCTGACAATAGCGAAAAAATCCGAAAATGACAGATTGACGGATGAATAATATTCAAAACTCTACAACCATTATTTTGCTGCTTTTAACCTTTAGCTTTACCATTTTTAAGTAGCTTTTAAAAAAACTTCTCAGCCCTTACACCACGGATGTCTAGAGAAAAGTAATCAGAGGTGTCATTTTATATAACTCTTAATGAAAAGGCTTACACCACCAATGGGCCAAGGATGAAAAACACGGATATTTAAGTCAGAACCGCAGGGGTTTAACGTTTAAGGCTATTTGTTGGATACGTAAGAGTTTCTAATAACTCCCAGAGGACATCCTATATTATATAAATGGATGCTCTACATCCTAATCTTAATATAGAAGGGAAAGCTAAAGCTAGAACTGACTGAGGGATAATTATAACTAAGCATAAATTGTCTCCATTTCATTATTCCTCCTCAAGGTCACGAAGACGTGTAGGAATGATTTATCTCTGTGTGTATTGTTTGGTGATGTGAAGGAATCCAATTGTTGAAAAATGAGTCAAACGGTACACGACAGATTCAATGATGGGGGAGGCTTTTATCTAGTACAGGCCACCCCCACCACACACTACCACTAAACTAACAATAATAATAAGAAATGATAACAAGAACGATTACTTCTTTTTGCCATGCTAGTTGAACCTGGCTAGCAGAACCACAATGTACGGGGGTTTGGATTTTGGATTTTTTTGTCATAAGAAGATTATGCAGACACTATAAGTACCAGGACTATAAGGGACTGCTTGGGATTTAGGGCCCTTACTAAAATCAAAACTTTTATATTTACTAATTTCAGAGATCAACTTTTCATTTTATTAAACATTAATATGCTCAACACTTGTAACCGTTAACTACAGTTGCACGGCTTTACCTTTTTTCTTTTTACTAATTCTAATATCTGTTACCGGAGAATGGGTAAGAAATTTCTCAAACAAAATCCTCCTTTTTTGAATTCACTCAATAATTGAAGAAGCAACCAGTGGTGGTAAAACTGGGAGTGAATGCATTGCCATGACTTTGAAAATGAACAACAGTTTTAACAACTGCACATTTTAAACCTCTCATTACTTCACCTGTCAGGCTGTTAAAAAACGTGTTAAAACAGTGGTAAAGGGCCAAATGGAAATGGATGAATACCATTTAAAAAAAAGTTGTATGGTAAATCCCCTTCATGGCCCATCCTCCACTTCTCAACGACTCCTAATCATTTCATGTAGTATTGTATTATAAAACAGCAACACGGGTTTGACGACACTGACGAAGATCGTTAAGATGACATTTATTACCACATCAGATAGCTTGCTTGGTCGTACGACGTTTTACAAACGATAACCAAAACCATGCTAAGGTCTACATCCCCAATTTTTTTTGCTACAGATAGTTAGTTCTATATTCTTTCTAATTACCACAATACATTAATTACATATTGAAGCTTCACGAAGTATAACAGAATTTATGGAGAACGTCATGAAAATAAAGGGGGACTGAGGGATTCAATCTTTAAGTTAGCCTTTGTAGTGGAAGATATTATACTATTCCCTTCCATAAGCATATCCCTAAGGTTTTTTTAATACAGCTACCTGATCAAAAAAGGACCTAGGTACTAACTTAAGTTCACCAATCTGTTAAGTCCGCCAAGCCCCGTAGTTAATAAAGTTATCAAGGAAAAGAGGTGTAATTTTTGGAGTGTCGTTGTATTATGCATTCATACTACAGCTTAGCATATTACCTTTCACAACATAGGAACTTAAGAAAGGAAAACCTTGTTAACTGTGTATTTCATAAAATCGTCCAAGAAATAATTAGCCGAGACAAGGGTTAATAAGCAATTAAATCTTCTCTCAACTGAAACAACTTGGTTCCTCCAGCTAGCATACATAAATAGCACATACGATAGAAGATGACCGATTGACTGAAACTTGATCCGAATCAAATTACTTTACTCTTTTAATAATGGGAAAATGATGATGGACAAGATGGAGGTTATGACAAGTTGTTGTTAATGAAGTATCCATGATCGAATTTCTCCTAAATTACATCCATCCACTTCATCAGCGCTTAAACTACTTTCCAATAACCTACTTTTGCATAAGATTCTCTAGCAAAGTACCAATTATAGGGATGATGATGATGATGATAGGAGGATGCATGGGGGATGTTTAAAGAAAGGGTTTAATTTCTCACCCAAAGATTAAACCACGGTCGGTCGGTTAGAGATTACATGTAGATAGATAGCAATAGCATCCCTATTTTAAGACCCTCAACAAAATCTAGGCCGTTCTTATATTTATTATATGAAATGACTTTTCCCATTCCAACTAGCTCGTCTCAGTCTCCATACATACATACGATAAGCTTGTTTTGCTACTAGGAGGGGTTTACATATGTCTGTCTATATATTTACATATGCGACAAACAAACCTTCAAGTCTCCTTCTTCAAGTCCATCCTCCTAAATATTCAACCCCTTCCTAGCTTTCAATAAGTCTTGTACGTATAAAAAGGCTAGGAAGGAACGGTATTTTCTCGTGTCAAGTTTCCCCTTTAAAACATCCAAATGATATAAAAATCTCTGCAGTCTTCTATGTAATACCACATTATTACGTACGACCCCAAGGTTAATAGTGCTGGCGTTTTTTAAGGAGTCCTTCTTCCTCCACCGTTGATTGTTTCCCTTTTAGGAATTCCATTACTATAAATATCATATTGTTGTACGGCAGAAGAAAGACGCCTGTTCAATATCACTGACTGAGGTTCATTATACAGCAGCCATTCATTTATAGTAGGTAGTTAGCGTTTTTTACAAACATTATACACAGACCAAGAAGAAGCAATGATCTCTTACCACAAAACGTTCGTTTATGAGGCGTACCGTATTCCTGCGCTTCAATCCCCTGGGGAATTATTGTTTCAAAGGGGAAATAAAAATATCTAGTCTTCTTTACTAGAGTAAGACTGGACTTTATGCTACAGCTCAGCTAGATGGACTGCCACCACAATCATTTTAAACTATTCTTTTTTTGTCAAAATACCGAAGTGCTTCTCGTTTGGGCTTCAAATATAAAAAAAGTGACAGCTTGGCAAATACCCTTTTACTTTTTTTTTTGTTTTAAGATGGTTTTTATAGTAGGAAAGAAGGGGTCAGGTTTCTGGAACTTGTAAGTGAGATGTAAGCGTCTACAGTTTTTGACTACACGGGATGGTTTAGACAAGTAAAAAACGGTATACTAATGAAGATGAACTTGTTTCATTTAATCAGGAAAGAGGAGGAATGGGAAATCAAACTGATTTTTACACGTTAAACTTTTTAAGGATTTTTTTTAGAATTAAAGTCTGCTCAATCTCATTCCTTTTGAAAGGTTACTTTCGTTCTAAAAAAAACCAGGAATATTATACCGTAATAAAAGTTTGATGAAATAATAACTTCAATTGGCAACTAATATTAAAGCATTTTTTTAAAACGAAAAATTGATTCAGGAATCGGTTGTATTCCTTTTTCAAAGAACACAAGACAAGCCTGAATAAGGGAGGGGTAATTTTTTCCAATAGTGTGTATGAAGAGATTATAAAAATTCAGTAGTAATGACTGACAAATGACAATAGAACTAGAATATTCTTAAACTTATGCAAGTATAAATGAAATGAGTGGCAAGTTGAAACAACATTTTTTAAACATTATGATTATTATTTCGGGTTCATAATATCAGGATACGGCAGGAACTTCTCTAGACCCGACCTTGCCATAATGTTTCCATATTATATTTAAATAGACTCGGCTGAGACGAATGAGATTCTAAAGAGTTCAGATTAGTCAGTGGCAAAAAGGAGGATAAGCCTTCACCGCACACCGCACCGGTGGTGCAAAAAGGTCTAATGACACTTCTACTATTACTACTACTCCTACTTCTACTACTTCTACTACTACTACTACTACTAATACTACTACGACTACTACTACTACTACTACTGCTACTACTTCCACTACTTATATGAAAATGGGGAGGAGTTGCCGTCGACGCTGCGGTTAATGTCATTGAAGAAGGAAACATGATCCACCGTTCTTTTTTATCACCTAAAAAAACCTAAAAAAACCTCAAGTTCATTCACTAGACTTTGCTAACTCATCCATCTCTCACATTTATTTTGTAGTTCTCAAGAGATGCAAATTTATACCCTCTCCCCTTCTATAAAATAGACAGATCTTGGATTTTTAGCACTAGATGATATAAAAAAAAGTACTACTCCACGCACGGAAAAGCATTAGATGATGGCAAATAAAATAGAACACGAATTCAAAGAATATTATTCAGGTTGACGGAATAAAATAATGATAGCAGCATCTCTGTGGTGGAAGTACATAGTAGCGTATTTCCGGTTTCATTTTCCCCATCGAATGATGAAATTCCCGTGTTTAGTTTTTAGTTCCATACATACTCCATCATCAGGTATAATAATTCCATTAATTCTCTACCCTCGATCAAACAAAATGGATCCTACTTCTCGTCGTCATTTCCCTCGTTCCAAATGACAATTTTTAGTATGTCAACATTACCAGTAAGGTGACAAAGTGTTGAGACAAAAAAGTCTGTCTCTAAACTAATCCATTGCTTACTGTTTACCGTGTAAATAATTACTGCAACTTTGCACAATAACCATGCCATGTCGAGAGAGAGAGAGGATGCTTAAGAGATTTTATGAATGTTAGGTTTTTAAAAAAAAACCCGTGAAAGAACGGGAGTAATGAAACGCAGTCCTTCCTTTTGTTCATTGTCGTGAATTTTTGCTCAGTCTGAGAACTCATGCAACGGCTCGCTAATTCTACATTCATTATATGATCAAGTTTTGCAGAATAGTTACGTTACACTATCTGAAGCTCAGTAGGCACACCTCTGTAAAAAAATGACCTCTTCAGCGAGACCTACTACTGCTTATAAGAAGCATACGCAATATGCGTGCAAGTGCAACTACCACTAACCATTATTACTTACTTCGGTTGGCATTTGAACAAGGACATGTCATGCAGGATCTGAGCTTCTTGTTCAGAGTTAAACCGGTAAATGTGTACAATTTGCCAACTTTTTCTCCCCAATCTCACGACGAGATCGGATCTTTTGTGTAAGAGAAATTTTTTAAACATTTTTAATAATAATAAATCCGGCTAGGTTCGATGAATGAAGTTGGTACAGGAAAGTAGATAATAACGTGGCCGCTTTTCCTTATTATTATTCGAATGATTTAATGGTTAGAGAACGGAGCTTTTAAGTTTTTAAAAGTTTAACCACGATCACGCAAACATACCCTGGCTAGGGTTCAGCTATTAACGCGGCGCGGCATCGATGAAGCTGACAAAGAGAAACGCTAATTTAGCTTAAGTTCACTACTGAATCAAAAAACCAATTTGAAATAATCTGTTGGAAACCTACGACGAATTATTGACCAACAAATTGTTAATTGGTCCCTTTTTATTTGCCCTCTTCTCTTCATTAAACTAAAGGTCATGAAGCTGAAGATAAATTTATCAATTTTGCACAGTGACAGTGCACTTAACGTTTCTTGCAGCAAAATTAAGTAATTAATCTTTTGCTTGATTGAAACCTCTCATTGATTGATTAGTTGACTTTAGTTATTTAGTGAGTTTCGAAAGTAACGTCAAACCAGATACGTTCATATTTTTTTTACAAATTCAGATCATCATCCTGTCTATGTAGAGTCTATTAAAAAATTGGAAGAACTTCTCGAAAATACTAATCTCATTACTTCTGAGCATTTGACCTTCAACTTCAACCCTTGTGTTCAGGTCAAAGTGTGAAAATAACCATGAAATGCAGTATTGAAATTGAGCCACACATAATAAATCTCTGTAACTAAAGCTTCTATGAGGATTGAAGTACAACGGAATGGTTGAGAAATTCCTCACATTTTTACAACCACTTATACTCCAACTACACGATTGCTATGCAGAATAGAACTGACTCATATGCAAAACAAAAGTTGAAGGCAACCAACGAAGCAACGGGAGTCACTAAATTTTTTAAACGAACGATTCTCTCAAATTAACATTCTCAGATCTTTGAAACCGTCAATGCCTCTTTAAACTTTAATCCCTTCAATTTTTTCAAGCGACAACTTTCAAATTTTGTTATTTCATTCGTTTTTACTTGAATTGACAGTTAATGTGATCGATGAGGTGAAGAAGGGAGGCTTACACAATTGAGCTACACACTAACAACTAATTATTAGTTTTTTAAATCCATTATTAAGCGTAGCGAAGCCTTTATGTGAATTGAATGCTCTGTCATGCTGGCTGGCTGGCTGTCCGTCCGAGCGATAACTTTCGAACCGTTGCACTTTTTTGAATTCTGTTTTCGGATTTTGGTTCTTGGGGTCAAGAAACTCTGGGAGTTCGTTGATGGGCTAATTCGGTCACACCCTCTGGGGGTGGGGTCAAAGGTCACAAATTCGTCTGTGCTAACCTCTATCCAGCATGGTATTGTTGGAAAGGTACTTACTACGGCATTTCAAAACAATGATCAAAATTGTTCTGTGACACGCAAGTCAAAAGTTATGACCTTCCGAAGGTAAAATGGGGCAAGGTGAGACTATTTACCACATCAAACCCACTACTACAACAACTTCATTCGACCCTATTTGGGCACCCCCACTGACCTTGGTCTAACGTTATGACCTGGCGAAGGTCACATGGGGCAGTGTGAGATTCTACTACCAAATGGTACCCACAACCTCGACAACTTCATACCTCAAAAATTTGTCACAGTGCCCCAAACACCCCAAAATGCCCCCAACACCCCAAATGTCTCCACTTGCCCCGATCACCACAAAATGTCTCACAGTGCCCCCAATACCCCATGCAAGCCTTCGTTGCGCCCGTTTACAAGGGTTTATTTGACGAAAGTTTCACTCGTCAATTTTCATCAAATAATACATAGAGCAAATATTAAGCAATAAACAGTTCCAGGGCTTCGTTTCCTTAATAGATCATTATTTCAATCGAATTTTAATAAAAATGAGCTTTAATATAACAACATATTAGTCAGACAGGAATGTAATTGTGTAAAAAAAATATTTTAAAACCAACCCAGTACCGAATAACACTGACTGTACTGTTCATTGCTATTATTATTACATTATATTAATAAGTTGCGATCTCTTAGGCTAGAAAAAAAACTATTGACAGCAGGTAATGAATGATATCCTCTCTTGTAATTCTTAGTTCTCCATCCTACTTAGGTATTTATGCTCTTCCTCATTGTTTCTCCGAATTAGGAGGATTATTACATTACTAGAGACTTTAAATGATACGACGAATGAAAGGGACTCTAAGGTTGTTTTATTATTATTACTGCATATAAAATCAAGTATTATTATAATATTTGCGTTTTAAATTCTACACACGTTCATCCCTTCTTGCAGCAGGGACGACACGAACCCCACTTAATCTTAAACTTGGCTTGAATTCCTTCAAGTCCAATACACAAAGACGTGTGCAGGGAGGAGCCCATTCCAATAAAATTTTCAAAACCCCATATATAACCGTTTGGAAACATTTTAAACCTTTTAAAACCCTTTTTACACCCTTTTGAAAAGATATCATGGGTTGGAGTGGGAAAGTATGTATATTTTGTACAAAGTTTACTTGAAGAACGAATTCAAATTTTGGCAAGCTAGTTCCTCCACAAAGTAATGCTCATGCATTTTTATAATTTAATTTTTTGAGGGATCCGACTATCCGTTTAAGAATTGTCTCCTTTTACTCCTTTTAACGCAGGATAAGAGAAATACAGTTGAAACATTATATTTCAGAGCTTTATGAGACAGTGCGCATTAAACATAGCAGGTAAATTAGCTAAACTGCATCCGCTCTCTCCGGACAGGTAAATCGGCCCGTTGCTCTTAAACTTACCGAAACTGTCTCACCTTGACCAGATGCTCAGCCTTATTATTATATTTCCTGGATCTTACCTATAACCTAACCTCAGCTTTATATCATAAAAAAGCGAACTAAATCCTATAAGAATTTTAACTTGTGTCCAAAATTATAACCTAAGAAAAAAATACGATAAAAAGTCTTAATAGACCTCAAGTACTCTCTGAACGGGTAACGAGTGAAGGAATGCTTTTTAAAGAATAGTAGGTCACATCGCAAACAATGTGCAAATAGGTAGGGATTTCATGAAAATTCCATTCAATATTTCAAGCCGATGCGGTGATGTGACTGACCCTCCCTGTTTGCTTGGAATTTTAAGCCCCCCTGGGAAAATCACCTCTTTAATCCTAGCCCTTTTCGGCCATATGGGTAACTACCGTATTTCCCGATTTAATTCCCCATGAGGTCCGGGCCATTCAAAGTAATAATTCCCCACCCCGAAATAATTCTCCATGGAAAAAAATTCTGATCCCTCAAATTGAAGCTTTTTTAATAAGAGCTATATTGAAAGTCAACTTTCTCAAAGGATGTTTAACCGTTTTAAAAGAGCAATAATACCTAAAATAATTTTGAGAAGGGTTTTTTTACAATAAAACTTTCGAATTAATTTATAATTAGCAAAAGCAGAGAATTCGTTTTTTTACTAAACTTTAAAATGTTTTTTGTAATTCAATACAGGAACTATACTTCAGAGAATGAACATTTATGAAACAAAAAATTACTAGTATTTTAAAATTGCCATTAAAAAAATTAAACTGAAGTTTTATTATTTATACGATGCATATTCTTTAGTTTAATTGTATATTCTTATTCACTCAATTTCAGTTTTAAAACAATTATGAATTACTGAACGGCTGGTTAATTTTTTCATTTTGAAATACAAATTCAACAAAAAAAGTTCAAAAAGTCTATTTTTTGGTGGAGCTTTTAATTAAAATTACTAAAATTATCAAAATTTCTGGGTCCTAAGCAAAAAATTCATTTGAAATAATAATTCCCCACCCCGGTTAAAATTCCCCATGGCAAATCGGAGTTTGAAAAAATAATTCCCCAGGGGAATTAAATCGGGAAATACGGTATTTCAAATTTCGTAGGATGAAACTGTTAGCTAAAGTACAAAATGCTTTAAATGAATAACAATGGTTAGAATAAGTAGACAGAGAAAGGAAAAGATTAAGGAGCTTTAAGATAGCCTAAAATAATAATAGAATCTACAAATTCTGACACACAGAGACATTTATCATTCTTAAGATTTACTCTTCTAGGCTGTTGTGGAAGCAGGAAAGATTTTAACCCCATTTGATCAATCTTAGATCTTAGGTTTTGGCCTAAGTAAGACCTTTTTTAGCTAGACTAACTTACCCAAGTAGTTGAGAGAATAACACCGGCACAGAAAGTAAGCACCCATATAGCCAGCCATACATCCTAATTTTCCGAGTTTCAACTCAAATAACTTTGACAAAACTTCATGCTTCTACATCTTAGCTGGATTTTTTAAACGAATATCCTCGAATAGTGGCTTCTTTTGAATAGTGGGGCCCCGTAATTACTATTAATAACCTCATAAGCCCCATTTAATCGTATGTTAAATTTGACCATAAAACTTAAAAAACGATTTGTAGACCGGCCCATATTCGGGGATATACGGTAATAGATCTAAAACCATGCAGTATTGCTAGCATATTTTTATGTTGCAAGACGACATTTGGAGCATATAAAAAAATATCCAGCTAATAACAAGGTCAGAACCATTTAGCACAGCTACCCATAGCTTTTCTTATAACATTCGTCAATTGACTTTCCATTCCTTGCATTGTATTTAAGCTTAGCAGTACGTTCAACGTACGACTTCAAAAAAAGAGAGATATAGGTTGGGGTCCCCGAAGCAGGAAAATAGCATCAGATCAATGAGATCAGCCTTAAGACTTTTGACTACAATAAACTTTTTAGTTGATAGAGATGGAGATGTCCTACATATCTCGCATGCAATTTGGTTATCCGAAATAATAAACATGTTTCATTCCCACACATGTGCAACACAACTCGCATATATTTATATCCAAATCCATCGTAGGTGCTTCAGATTTTAAAAGGTATAAGGCTAAGAATACAATATAACAAAATATTTGGTTGGTGTGGCTTAAGTTGATGATTTAGCATTTAATTTAAGGATATCGAAATCGAAAAAAACTGTTTAAAAAGGAATTTAATCACAAGATTAGCCTCGGTCTCGGTGGATGGGGTGGTCTGGGAAATCACTTATGCTCTGGGAACCAATTTCATCCTGTAATTACTAGAAGAGATTTCCTCATATTGATTGGCTTTATTTAAATTGGGACAAAGGATACGGTCCCCAGATAAAATAAATGTTTTCAGTTCAACAACGTCGAAGCTTCAATAAATCTGAAATAAATATTGTATGATATGAGAAAAAAGTAGAGAGAATTAAAATGACAACTTCACTTGGGTGCTTTTATTTATGTTCTTCCAATAGAAAGAGATGCCTTGAAGGGGTTTTTTACAACCGTTTTTCCAGTTCCAAAGGGTAAACTTGCATTTTTATGTTTTTATGAAGTAGTGTGAAATTAAAATGTATACTTAGAAATCTAAGATACCGACTAACTTTAACTAGAATTCTAATACTAGATGGACGATGGTTTATTTAAACTTCAATAAAGTCAAGATCAGCCCAAATGTGGCTGAATGACGCACTTTATTTTCATTAAAAAAAAAGACCGGCCCCGTTTTCTACTAACTTAATCTTTTAAATGAAATATTTTTAATCAATTCGTTTAGCAAGTCCTTCCTTTACTCCCGAACCCAATAATAGTCATCTATAGACCCTAATTCATCACTTACTTTATTCTGATCGTTTTATTCTGCATGTTTTACCAACCCAATTCTAGATCGGGCAGATCCAAGGCCTAAGATAGATTTAAAATTCAGCATTTAAGAGAGAGTTTATTATTCAATTTTAAAAGAGCAGAGACTGCAGACAGACAGCCCAATGGTTATAGAAGTGGCCTTCTCAATTGCTGAACAAATAAAGTAAATTAAAAGATAAGTTTCCTTTTGTAAAAATAAATTTAAATAAAATGCAAATCTAGTTTTCACTCCTTCCACGACCACCTCCTCCGCCCAGAAACGTTTACTCGCAAGAGTTATGTCAACTTTCTACTACTAAATAAACTACTGCAATACTCCTTTAGTTTAAAACTACAGAATATTATTTAAAACATCCTCCTCCATTAGCCTCATCTTTGGTGAGAAGTACTATGTAAATATTCATTTACAACGCCATTTCTATGTCAATAATAAATTTGCTCAACCAACAAACATAATGTAATATGAGTAAAAGACGGCCAGCTTTAAAAAACTTACTACGTGACTGCCGTTTGGCCCGTGAATTAAGAATTTTTATGAATTCTTCATAAATGCTTTGTTTCTTAAACTCTACTCCCGTATTAAATGCCTTAATAGCCTAACCCGGGCCTTGGCACTAGACAGTGGTAGTGGTGACTCTTGCAAAGCCTTTCTTATTTCAGATAAACCTACTACTATATTCACCTAAAATGTATTGTTGTCGACCAAGATTGGTCCAATGTATAATTTGCATATCCTTGATTCAAACCCCATTTAATACTTGGCAAGGACAAGCCAAAAAAGCGTAATCCCTCCGAACAACGTTTTGAATTCATAAAAGGACCAACAACCTCGAGTCCGTCATCTTTCTCGCCAATAATCACACTATCATAATATTACGGGAAGATGCTGTGCTTTTTCTTATGTATAATATTATACATGCATTTAGCAGTGTATCTATTCATGCCCCTCTTAAGGTAAAACCTGATTCACAACTTTGATTGAAGCTAATCTTGCATAGGTAAATAACACCAAGGACCCGCAACAACATATTCATCCCTCTATCAAAATAATCACCAGAGAGATTGAAAGTTGCTCACAACATGTATCTATCTACATACCCAAGCCTCTTCTGGTTTCGTTGCTTAAATTGTATTATATGTTGCAGTCGTGTTGCTGCAGTTTATTGAAATCTGGCACAACCTCATCATATTATTTTACACTGTAATCCATACAATATAATACTAAGTCCACTGCTACGACGACGATATCAGCAACCAAGTAATAAATAATTCGATAAAGGATCCTCTGCAACATAACCAAGACTTTTTAAGGTCACTTTTTCTTTAGCATGTGCGACGAAGATGACTAGATTTTTTGAACCCCCTAAAGCTATAAGAATGAGGATAGCCTAATACTTATTTACAACGATGTATTAGTATTGCTTTACCTTAAAAGAATAGAAGGGGGGGGGGGGTTGATCAACCTCAACTCATAAAAGTCGACATTGTTGTTAGGGATTATTTATTAGCATCTTGGTCTAGAAAACCCCTTGACAATCTTATTAACTTTAAAGGTTTCGAGAAGGAAAGTTTACGACCGTATTATATGCAGATGTCCTTTACTTTAACTACAGGATAATACAGAGGTCTCGTTTAAATCCTTTACACAAATTTGCAATACTCGGGCCAACAAATTGCACATTTTGCAGTTTGAAGATGGAGGAAAGTAGGGGTAGAGTGGATTAAGGTTTTTAACCTTGTTCCTGTCTCTAAAAGACATTTTGATCATCTTGTATCTTCTTACTTGAATAAAGATCATCTTTCTTTTAAGGCGATAATAATATAATACTTACTAGACAAAAGCTTACACATTACTCTACTTATTTTAGACTATTTACTTTAACATCATTTCATGCAGTAGTAAGTAGGTAGGTATAATGGGATAACTCATCATTTACCCTTCAATTCATTTAGAATTTTTTAAATTAGTTAAGGTGCAGGGTTTTACAAATAACTTGTCAATTTGCCATCCATATCTTGAAATAACTTACTGGAGCCCAGGCTAAAATCTTCCCTCTCTATATAACACGTACAACCATTAAACTTGATCATGAATTAAGAAAGTATACGCAAGAGACCAGAGAGCTAACAGTTTAGCTACATGCAAACCAATAAATAGTTCAGTCTAATCCTAAAAGTAACCTAGGTATGTATATGTTACTACAACTATGGAAATAGGGAACATGTTATATAATTTTTGAATAATTTTAACTTTCTTCAAAATATTAAATTGATTAAAAGCATTATCTATTAAACATACAAAATTGTAAGTTTCAGTTTCAGTAAATTCCATTAACGGAGCTGAACCTACCGAACTACGAAAGGGCTTGAAGTTAAACCTCCTTTAGGTAGGATTTAGTGATTTACGCATTTGAGTGTTTAACAGTGTCAAAAACAGTTGTAGAGCCACAGATCAGGTGAACTTTGCGATTTGAGAACAAATGCAATACGGACATATTTTGTCTATGCGATTTGAGATGAGCAAAACAATAAATAGTGATAAATCGCATGAAAAGGATAGCCTGCATTCTTGAACCTTTAAAACTCTGCAATGAAGATTTTCATGCATATGCCATTTTATGTTTTTTTACTGCAATTATGAGTGAACCACGTTGGAAAGGTGTATTTTATTATGTAGCATATGACATTAAATTAAAATGCTGATTCTCCCCTTTTAATTATCCTTTCCTCCTTTTTTTTACACGGTCATAGGATAAGAATCATAGATTTAGATATCGTAATAATAAGATATAAGATGCTACACATTCGGGCTGACAAAACATTTTTTAATCATTGTCAAACTGCGACTTTTAAACTGTCTTATAAATCATTCATTTAACTATTCCGACGAAACAAAACGACCGTGTTGGTCGGCACAGGTGAAAATGAAACTTAGTTTGTAATGGTGGCATTTATTTAGTTACGCAGCGTTAGCATCATACCCTTTTTATAACCAGCAAATAAATCCTTAAACCCTTTAGAGCTGCTTTTACAGCACGTTTTACTTTCAACATTTAGGAACGTAAAACGTAATCCTATGCTAATTCCTAGTATAAGCTGGTGTAATATTAAACAAGCAGTGCTAGATGAGGGCTGCCTAACTTTGACAGGGGTAGAAGTCCCAGAAACAACTGTGCTAATTGCCTAAGGACAGATTTCCCTTTACAAAGTTATAACTTTTAAACTTGTCTGGTAAATAACATTGAAATACTCCTCAGCCAAGTACCATACTTTCAGTTTAATCCCTCCCCACGAAGTAGTTCTCTGTATCCATAAATTCCCCATCGTAAAATAGAATACATCCCCTTCTGAATTAAAACAGGAAATACGGTAACCCAGAGAACGATAATGTTTAAATTGTGTTTGCATTTGCATTGGAAACAGTGCTTCATTTCATGCCATCGTCATGAATCTCGTTCACAGTTTTGTATTATGCATACTCATTTTAAATAAATAACAA
>JAQFZX010001421.1:0-30239 GCA_034682405.1 Hydroisotoma schaefferi | reverse complement strand
TTTAAAGAACGGTTAGTAAATGAATAATAAACAATAAATAAAAATGACAACTCTTATTTTACCTCTTCATTCCCTATTTATCTTTCTCAACAAAGGCATGTTTTAAAGGATTGAAATTCATTTTAAAATCCATAAAATAACGCACCCTTTAATGCTTAATATCTGAAGGATTATTAGTAGGGAAGGAACTAAACAAACTATGCCTTTTATCTCCATTTCTACAAAAAATATGCATGCAAAAACGCTTCTTTTTCACTGTGTATAGTTTCGTTGTTAAACACGTACTTCTATATTTTACTCCACGTAGTCATCCCCAGACCCAAACCTATAGGTCATCTTACCTTATCATCATCTTATCATCCTCTGACCATCATCTTATCATCCTTTTATTATCATCATCCTACCTATAATCATGCCCGCTTTACGGGACGGGAATCATTATTTTCTAAATAAACCCACTGGGATTTGGATAGTTCCCAATAAACCATGCATCATCTTATCTTTAACATCTTATCATCCACAAAAGTATCACTTTGTCTATGCTTATCATATCATCGTCATCAGACGCTGCTACCAACCCCCTCAACCCAATAAACCATCCATAATCTCATAGGCACCATACCATGCAGTGGGTACAAAAACATTAAAGGATAGGGATGGGTTTGGATGGGCGGAGCCTGCTCAACATGTAAAGGATAGGGAGTTTCTAAAATTCTAGTGGGTACATGAAGTAACCACTGCACTGGGTACAATGTACCCTTGTACCCACGCTGGTTTCGCCTAATCTCCTATCTTATCATCCACAGACAAAGTATCCGGCTTATCATCGTCATAAAACGCTCGGAAATATGGCGAATACCCCAAAGACGTCGTCACGTCACCCCCTTCCCCCTGTCATCCTCCTTTCCCCACAAACATACTTTTTTTTTTATAGGATTCAGTAAAAAGGACCGTGAATAAATAAACTCCAGCGTCCACCTCCAAAAACACCCTTGACGCTCAAACGCTTACAAATGACCCCATGACCTTTCCACTATTTACAAAAGGTCAACATTGACCTTTGGTGACCTGACAGGTCACCAATTTACAGTCCAGATGTACGTAAACATTCCATACGTGTTGGGAGTAAGCATAGAATACAGGGTTATTAAAATCAATACACACACCTTAAAAAGGTACGAACCGAGGAGGACATCTTTCTCAATATTTTTCCTCATTAATTATTAATTATTTATTTCCTCCAACCTCCAACCTCTTTTTAACGCTTTTTACCACTTCAAAAAGATAAGACAAAAAGGTTATCGAACTTTCCGCACGATAAGCAACAAGTAAATTACAAGGACGAGGTAGGAGGGAGGGATCTGACTTTTTGTTCATCCTTCGTATTTGTCTGTAAGATAAGCATATTTTGATAAGGCTAGACGAAGAAGTCAAGGCTTATCGGAAGTACAACAAGGGATCCTTCTTTCTTCAAGGCAAAAAGGCAAGTAAGGTCTTACTTTTACTTTAGAGGGTTTGCTGGGGGCGATGTGACGGATCCGACAATTAGACGCAGATAAGCGATCGATAAGGGAATATTTACTAGAATTTTTGTAAAAAAAGGATAAAATCTAGTCTTTATTTCGTATATTTTGTGTAAATGTTGACAAATGACAAACGGGGAGGTATTTATATTTATCAAGCGTTTTATTTAAGCATTATTTATGCATCGCTGTCGCTGTCGCTGACGCCTGTTTGCTTTATTTGATGAGTACCCTATATCCGGAAATAATGCCCCCTCCCAAATAATACCCCCATCAGGTATAATGCCCCCCGTTAAAATGAGGAATTTGCAATATTTTGTCAATGTTAATTGAATTTACAATTTATCCTTCGAAGTAATAATTCCCCAGAGGCATTATTACGAGAAATACGGTATATATACGGCTCGATCCGATGGAATTAAGTGATAAATATATCATTCATTGGGTTTAACGCTAATTAGCTTTAATTAATTAATTAATTAAATTGATGATCGCTCAATTAATTGATTGATTTTGGCCCTTCCCTAGTTTACCTAAGGAGGAAGTGGCAATGGCAGAAGAAACGTCCCTACGAGACTGTGAGGCCTACGTCCAGCGTCATAATATCCAGGGTCTTCTTAAAGACTGTATTGTACAACTCTGTGTTCAAAAACCAGACAATCCTATCCGATTTTTAAGAGAATATTTCCAGCGTTTGGAAAAGGTAAATTCATAAAACAAACAACGCTTGTTCCCTGACAATAGGCCGCGGCTTATGTATGAAAAAATCATGTTTTGAAGCATGTTTAACTTGTCAAGGATAGCGTGCGGCTTAATTGACGCTGGCGGCCTATTGGCAGGGAATTAGGGTAATTATGGTTGTAATTTAATGCAAGTTTTTTGTTTGGAGCAGATGGCTCGAGTAGAGGTTCCGGAGCATTCCCCTGAAGATACGGAGGACCTCTCACCTCTGCCCCGAGGAAAGCCTAGCCGACGGGGTGGAATCTCTGCTGAGCCCGTTACTGAGGAAGAGGCCACTAGCTACGTCAAAAAGGTATTTGACCTTCTCAAGGAAGTAACAATTGAATTACCGTAGCGTGCAGAAGGCAATTGGAGCTCATTAGTTAATTGGTTAATTTAATTTGTCTCTGGTCTTCCGAATATAGATACAGATTCATTTAGATTTGTTCAAAGTCTTGCCGACGGTAAAGGACGTGATTAAGTGTATGCTAATGGATGTGTATTTTTTTGTTGAAAGGTGGTGCCCAAAGACTACAAGACGATGGCATCACTTCAAAAAGCTATTGGAAAGAATGTGCTGTTTTCCCATCTGGATGAAGGGGAGAAATCTGATGTTTTTGATGCCATGTTTCAGCAAACATTTCTGGCTGGAGAAACGATAATCAAGGAAGGGGATGAAGGGAATTATTTTTATGTTCTTGACGCTGGTGAAGTTGAAGTCAGCAAGGAAGGAAAGTTTCTGACGAGTATTTTAGAAGGGGGCTCTTTTGGTGAGCTTGCCTTGATTTATGGAACTCCCAGAGCTGCAACGGTGAAATCAAAAACTGACACGAAGGTGTGGGTTATTGATCGAGACTCTTACAGGCGAATTCTGATGGGATCGACTATTCGAAAGCGGAAGATGTATCAAGAGCTCCTTTCCAAAGTCTCTATTTTAGGTAATTAACGACAGTTTTTACCATTAACTTAGTATCAAAGAGGTTTAAATTAATGTTGGCTAATAAATTTGATACATCTTCTAGAAAATCTTGACGAATGGGAACGGATGACCGTGGCCGATGCCCTTGAGCCAGCTACATTTGCTCCGGGTGCTACAATTGTAAAGCAAGGCGAACCTGGTGATGAATTCTATATTATCGTTGAAGGAAACGCAATTGTAACACAGACAATCGACAACGTGGAGGTTAAAGTAGGAGATTTAGAGAAATCCGACTACTTTGGGGAAATCGCTCTCCTGTTGGACCGACCAAGAGCAGCCACAGTCACGGCTCAAGGACTTTTGAAATGTGTCAAACTTGATAGGGCCAGATTTGAACGTGTTTTGGGTCCATGTGCTGACATCCTCAAGAGAAATATTCAAAGATATCATTCATACGTGAGCCTGAGTGTTTAAAACATCCATCTTCATCCTGGATGTTGAATTAAATAAAGCCAGGCAAATTTTTGCTACTACTGCAGTCATCGGAATAACATTCTTTGCACTTGCATTAAAATAAATTGTACTACTGTATGTAAAAGTATTTGATTGCAGTCCACACCATAGATTGTAACTAACCTACCAACCCTATAGTCTTGTCTAGCGTAGACATTCGGCCAGTCCGGTGAAGAGTTATCCTAAGAAACTGTCTAATTTCTCACTATTCATTTCTGAGCATTACTTTGTCATCAGTCCAAGTTCCTCCAAACTGTTTAGTTCCTTTTTAGAGTAGTCCTTTACAGTGTACACACATTAATTTATATTTATTTAACTCTAACTCTACAAACCTACAAAGTAAACTGAAAAAAACTGTACTCTTATGGTAATTGATAAACTTAGCTCGTGCTTGTACTTGTCTGAAAGCGTTGCAAATGTCTTGTCTAACAATCTGCTGGTCAGATGTATGCTTGTTTGTGAATTGAATTGATGTAAATAACTTGTGAAATTATGAAATAAAGTTTCACACCAAAAATTCGTACTCTCCTGTTAAACGCCTCACCCAAACTAAGTGTCTTATCTTCACTCTCAAACAGAACCACACGCTTACCCATACGCGATACCCCAAGACAAGATAAGCCTGCCTTATCTTCACTCAAGTGGAACCGCACCCACTGATACCCCAAGATAAGCCTGGCTTATCTTCACTCAAGTGGAACCGCACCCACTGATACCCCAAGATAAGCCTGGCTTATCTTCACTCAAGTGGAAACGCACCCACTGATACCCCAAGATAAGCCTGGCTTATCTTCACTCTCTCAGGACCACACCCACTACTTTACATTTTTCATATCCAGTCTCATAAGACCCCCAAACAGGATTTGTTTTTAGCGAACGAACGAAGCCAAATATTTTTGTGTTGTTTAAATTTTGTTGCTGTCAATGTTAAAAGGTCCGTCGGAATTATTCGAATGTTCGAAATCTGAGTTGGAATTTGGACTTTTAAAGCAGTTGTGGGTGTGGTTATCATTCGGGGAAACCCTCTGAACCTATTTCCAGCTTTACTAGCTATTTTGTTAAAAATCGGCGTCAGAAAGGGAGCTGAGAGCTGACCCGGCCCCGATCCGAAATCCGAATTTCTGAACTGGAACTGGACGCTGCGCTGACTGGAAAAACTTCCAAAAAATGTCGGAAAACGAGCCAAAAGCGTATTTGTACGCTTGGTTGATGAAAAACACTAAAATAGCACCCGAATACAACATCAGACAAACTGGTAAGTATTCTAGAGAAAACAGCGAAACTTTCGTTTGTGTAATTTGGGGATTTTTATTAATTTTTGTGTGATTTTTAGGTCTAAAAAATCGAACACGATTTCTATGTGAATTAAAAGCAGAAGGGTTTGCGTATACGGCCGTTGGGAACTCTACAAATAAGAAAGATGCACAGACAAACGCTGCAAGGGACTTTATCCAATATCTTATCCGAGGGGGACAAATGCAGGGTCAAGATGTTCCGCAACAAGTGCGTAGAATTCATTAATTACCGTCATTTCTTGACAATATGCCGCGGCGTATGTGTGAAGAAATTATGGTTTGAAGAAGCATGTTAAACATGGTACAGATACCCGAATAAGGATAGCGCGCGGCTTAATTAACGCGGGCGGCGTATTGTCAGGGAATTGTATACACGGCCACAGTCTTATTGTACAATTATGTGTCTTTCTAGGCTCTTAATTTCGTCCCTTCGGCCCCCGAGGCCGCTCCGGCCCCACTCATGGGTAACGCTGGGTTTAATCCTCGACCCGTTTTTAGAGGAGGTCAAGGTCCAGGGGATGTGGGGCAAGTTTATCGGTAAGTCTTGCAAGCGTTGATAGCGTATTTGTATGTAGATTTACGAATAATTTCTTTATATAATTAACTGCATTTTTATTTCAAAAATATTTAGAACTCGAGACGGTAACGTTCCTTTCCAAATGATGGATGCTACTAAAGTAGCAGATGCTGAAGACTTGGATGTAAACGCAGCTATTCATGGGAACTGGACAATTGAAAACGCCAAGTCTCGCTTGCATCAGTATTTTCAAGTCAACAGGATCAATTCGGAATATAATTACAGTTGTGTTGGGCCGGATAATTGCAGGTATTTTAAAATACTTTGTGTTGTGAAAGAAAGAAAAAAATTATGAGTAAGGAGGCTACATAAACTTTAAAATAATAATTGCATGATTGAATCCTTTTTCTGCTATTTGTATCTTCGGAGATGCGATTGGTAGAAATTGGATTCCATAAAGGACCAAGATTATCTTGCTCCAACAATGATCTTACCTAGACATGGCCATGTCATCACCAAATCGACATTTATTTCGAAGGATATGCTGATTCTGGAAGAGGTAAAAGGTTCCTCTTTATCAGAATCGTATTTTCAATGTTAACAGAAAAGCTGCTGAGATTTGGTGGCGATATGGCTAGTGTTGGAGCGAGATGATGTTTTATGGACTGTAAATGATCATGACTTTATGGTAGGGCGTAGGTAAGATATGGAAAAGTTTATTAGATTCAAAATCCTGTATTTATTGTGAAATTAACTAAAGTATGTTTTAATGCTTGCGTGGAAAAGGAGTTTCCGATGTGAACTGAAAGCGTATATCAAAGATCTTGGTCGTGGTAAGTTTTATAAAATATTCATTTGAGCAAAGCTAGTTGAAAGTTCATTCAAAATTTTAATATTTAGGAATTCAAGCCGTTGAAACGGGTTCTACAAAGCAAACGGCTTCTAAAGGATGTGCCCTTTCATTCCTCCGTCAGCTTTATCATTTAGGTGTAGTAGAAGCTTTCTCGGGAACGCTGCGTCGCCCTCAAGGCGCCGAGCTCATGAAACCAATTGATGTTAATATTGATCCAGCGGTCATCACTGATTTGCATTCTGTTCTACAAGCTTTAGAAGTTACTCCTAAGGTTAGTGTAACTATAAGCGTTTTTACTACAACGCTTGACCTGGCAGCAATTGATTAATGTAAGACAATTTTTGGTTTTAGTCCTTCTCTGAAGAAGCTCAGCCGCAGCAACCCGAAGGCGAATCTGCTCACGGAGTTTCCTTAATGTTGGACTCTAATAAGAAGCCAATGAAGTACGAAAGCGAATCAAATGCATTCACCTCAGTCGTTTCTTGGTCTCCACCTGTTCCTAATTGGAATCCGTGGACTTCTTGCAACATCGATGAGGGATACATGGCTACTGTTAGTCTGCATTATAATTTATTGAAATTAAATTGCAACGCAGCGTATTATTGCTTGAAGATGGTAATATTTGCTTATTGTACATTAGGCGAGTTTGGACCAGCTTAGCAATGAATTTTTGGAGAGTTTCCGAACTCAACAACAGACCGATACGCACGTCCAAGATATGCTCGCGGTTCGAAATAAACTGCCTGTCTGGGCTAGGAAGGCTGACATCATGGAAGCCATTAGTGAAAATCAAGTTATTCTGATTAAGGTTACTTTAAAAACAATCTTTAATGCCCGTATTCATAGACGATTTTAAGTATTGGTTTTAAGATGAATCAATTTTTAATTTATGTTCATATAAAGGGGGAAACGGGCAGTGGAAAGACAACTCAGGTTAGTACTTAATGATCATACTTATTTTTAATCATAGAATTCTCAATTGATGGGATTTTATTATTTAATTTTTGTTGTAGATTTGCCAATTCATACTAGACGATTACATTTATTCTGGACAAGGAGCCTATTGCAATGTGGTAGTAACTCAGCCTCGAAGAATATCAGCGATTTCAATTGCAGAGAGAATTGCTAACGAAAGGGGAGAAGAGCTTGGTCAAACGGCAGGATACAGTGTGCGATTTGAATCCTGTCTTCCCAGACCTTATGCATCGGTCATGTTCTGTACTGTCGGTAAGGGAGTTTTCAGCTTTGCTAATTTCCTTTATAAGAAATGGGCCCCTTGAATATTTTGCAGAATTGTTCTTCTTGAATTAATAGGGGTACTTTTGAGAAAACTGGAGGCCGGACTTCGAGGGGTTTCCCATGTTATTGTTGACGAGATTCATGAAAGAGACATCAATACAGATTTCCTCTTAGTTGTACTACGCGATATGCTTTCCACCTACCCAGACCTTCGAGTTATCTTGATGTCTGCAACTATCGATGTGACACTATTCACGGAATATTTTAATTCCTGTCCCGTTATACATGTGGAGGGGCGTACCTTTCCTGTGGATACCTACTATCTAGAAGATGTTGTGGAAATGCTTAACTTCCAACCCTCTCAGGACTCCGTGAGGTATTATTTTCGATTAAAATGAAATGCAAAGTATTGAAAATAATTCTGGACTAATGTTTCACTGTTTTATTAATAGGCGAGCAAAGCGCAAACAAAAAGAGGAAGGGGAAGCTGAAATGATGCCAAATGAAGAAAATCTTAACATTGTTCCGGCTGGAAGTAATTATTCACAAAACACAGCTCGAGCACTATCCCAAATGTCCGAGAGGGACGTAAATTTCGAATTAATTTCTGCGCTTCTTACACATATTAAAGAGTTACAAATGCCAGGAGCCATCTTGATATTTTTACCTGGATGGAACATCATTTTTGGAGTTATGAAATATCTCCAGGACCATCCAATATTTGGTAAGAAACGAAACATATATATTCCTTATCGAGGCGTACAATTAATCAAATTAATTAATTTAGGAAGCAAGTCATACGTGATTTTGCCATTGCATTCCCAGCTTCCGAGAGAAGACCAGCACCGAGTTTTTGATGCAGTTCCCAATAATATGACGAAGGTAATTTCCACTTACATCTGTCGTGATCTTTTCACTTCACCAATTTAAGACAACTTATCAACATTTATTGCACGGTAACAGATCATTCTATCAACCAATATTGCTGAAACTTCGATCACGATTGATGATGTGGTCTGCGTAATTGACTCGTGCAAAGCAAAGGTTAAACTATTCACCTCCCATAATAACATGACAAACTTCGCCACAGTCTGGGCTTCCAAAAGCAACTTAATGCAAAGGAAAGGGCGTGCAGGTCGTGTTAGACGGGGAATTTGCTATCACCTTTGTACTCGGGTAAGCCAAGTTATTAGCTGATAAAGTGGCATAAAATTAAACATACATAAATCTTTTGACGCTTTAAATCGCCCTCAGACAAGATTTGAGACTTTGGATGAAAATATGGCTCCTGAGATGCTTAGAACTCCGCTTCACGAAGTGGCGTTAACCATAAAGCTTCTCAAATTAGGAGGAATCGGGCACTTCTTGAGCAAAGCTCCCGAGCCACCTCCAATCGATACTGTTATCGAGGCTCAGGTGTTACTCACAGGTTGTAAATCTTTAAAAAAAATTTAATAGTTTTTGTGGACCATTTATTGATTATTATTGATTTTGGAATTAGAGTTAAATTGTTTGGATGAAAAGTCGGAACTGACTGCTTTGGGAAGAATCTTAGCTAAACTGCCGTTGGATCCCAGGCTTGGAAAAATGATCGTGCTTGGCTCTATCTTTGGATGTGCAGATCCTTTGGCAATTATCGCTTCCCAGTCCTCCAATCTCAGTGAAATATTTAACTTAGGTATATATTACTCCGTTGTAAGGTAATGAACTGAAGGAAAAGGAATATGTTTGAACTACGTTATAATATTTATGTAGGGCCGGAAAATAAAAGGCTGGCACCACAGCAGAGAAGTTTTGGAGCGCATAGAAACTCGGATCATTTGGCGATTCTGAATGCTTATCAGCAGTGGGAATTTCAGAGAAATAAACGAGGTGAACAATCAGAGATTGATTTCTGTCAACAAAGATTGCTGTCCCTTCCGTCTCTTCGACTTACTTCTGATGCTAAAGTAAGCAAGTTGAAACAATAGACATGATGTATATCTGGCATCGTTTATTATCTCCTGAATTACAAAGAAAATTAAATGAATCATTATTATTAGGCCCAACTGATTCAAGTTCTGATCCAGTGTGGGTTCCCAGAGGAGTATGTTCTACCATGTACACTTAGCTTCCGGGACAAGGTCCCGCTGCTAGATGCCATTCATGCTTTATTATGTGCTGGATTGTACCCCAACGTGGCTTATCACATTGAAAAAAGAAAGGTTTGCATGCCGAATTTATTAAAATCTTCGTTCGGAGACATTTTGTACATATGCAACTACTTTCCAGGTGTTAACCACCGAGTCCAAAGCTGCGCTTGTACACAAAGCATCGGTAAACTGCTCGAGATTCGACATTACTTTCCAGTATCCATTTTTCATATTTGGAGAGAAGGTAAAGCAATTTTGCTGAAGTTTCGTTCTCATCTTATTTAAATATTTACCTCTGCATCCGATCCTATAAACTTTGTCCTTCATTAAATGAACCTTCACTCTTGCAGATTCGTACTCGAGCAATTTCTTGCAAACAAATGACAATGGTAACTCCACTTCACCTTTTGTTGTTCGGATCTCGAAAAGTTGAATTCGCTGGTGGAATGGTTCGACTGGACAATTGGTAATTAGCTGTTTCGTTTAGCTCGGTGTGATATCGCATTTGGATTTTCTACACATTGTAACACCGAACTATCTCCTTTAGGATTAATCTAAAAATGGATCCAAAGGAGGCTGCGGCCATTGTTGCTCTACGTCCGGCACTAGAAAAAATGGTGACAAGGGTAGCTGAAAACCCAGAGAACTTCTTTCCTCTATCAGAAGTTGATCAAAAGTTAGTGGATGTAGTAGTGAAGCTCAGTGAGATAGATTATAATACGGAAGCTGGAAACTCTGCTAGACCGGTTGAAAGGGAGCCAAATAAGCCGTGGATTAATCCAAAACCGTTTGCAGAGGCCCAAGAATACTTCGATGAGCCTTATGCAAAGTTAGACTTTTTCTGAATGCCATTTGTTCTCCTGCCATCACTTTAATATAGGCTAAGTTTGCCTTATATTCTGATTTCAGTGATGAGACTTATGATTATGACGAAGATGCAGGAGCTGGAAATGAAGACCGAGGAGTCAAGCGACCCTTCGTAGATAAGGAACAAGAGCAAGGAGATTTCAGTGCATCCGCGCCTAAGCTTCCGTTTTGTAACACAATAATATAAACGGCTACATAAAACGACGCTTTTAACTAAACCAGACACAGCTACATGAAACTATTTATTTTCACAGATGATTCATCTACTAGTGGAGCCAATCGCGGATATTCGGGATACCAAGGAGAGAGAGGTCAACCCTTTCGGCCTCGGGGTTATCAAGGGAACCCAAGCACAGGTTTTTCTCAACGTGGGGGAGGATCGTTTGGAGGTGGGGGAACCAGATTTAACGCTCCACGACGGGGTTGGTCTCCGCACAATTCTTTTTCCCAAAGAGGAGGTCAAGGTCAGCAAGGATTTCGACCTAGAGGTAGAGGCTTTATGAGAGCACCTAGACCTAACTATCCTTATTAGTATTCGTACCATTGTTTTTTATCGTTCGATTCTATCAATTTAATAGCTGTTTATGGTTACTAAAATAGCTGTAGCTGTAGTTTGCAGTTTGTAGTTAGAGAAAGTTACTCGTTTTATTTAATAACTTTTATGCAAAGGCTTGATAATAAATACATCATTGGAAACTAAGCACCTATGACCGTTTGGGTCTTTGTAAAAACCACCAAACAGTATTAATTCTGCTCTCCCACCAACCATAGAATATAGAAGACGCTCATTCGGTCTAGTTAATTTCATTCCATTCGTCTCTTTGACCCACGATAGAGTCTTTTCCGACATAACCTAAAATAAATCAATCCGTAAAGTCGACGTAGATAGGAATAAACCCAACCTAACCATTTTAACTTTAAGAACGACTCTTACCTTCGAAATGTCCAGTGTGTATATCGACATAGTAGCAGTGGGATGCGAATTTCTCAGTCCTGACGAGCATTTTGAGTGAAAGTATTGAGAACGTGAAGGCTCAAAAAACAATCCATGTTGTTCTCGCGGCACAGAGTTTTGAGAATCAAAGTGAAGGAACGCCAAAAAGGGGGAAATGGGTGAAGAACGCTCGAAAAACACGACAGTATTTCCAACCTACAAAGTAACAAAGAGGCATCACGTCACATACTAACTCCAATATTGATCACGATCAACTTGTAAACCTGTACCAAAAAGCTCACATACCTTACACCCAGCATACTGGAAATCGTTTGGAATAAAGCTTTTAGAATTAGGCACATTAATTTTTTCCCAACTTCCTTGAACCTGTCCCCAACGAGTAGAGTTTAAAATAGTCAGTAGCCAAACATCAGAAAATATTTGATTCGGTCCTCCACATCCCCCAATTATAAGTGCGTGGTTCTCATCAATACAAATCTGAGTTTGTCCATATCGAGCGGAGGGTTCAGGTCCATTATTACTTAACTTAAATTTGCACCATTCTTGCTCATTAAAATCGAACACATTAACTGAATTGGATCTGCAACAAAGCCACAATCGGGTTAAATTAAATACCACCAATTTTTTAATTTAATACAAAAATAATAAAGTGTATTTACAAGGGATAAGCTTGCTCTTGAGCGTCAAAAGTTCGGCCCCCAAAAACAACCATTTTTGACCCATGCATAGACGCTGAGTGGCCTGCAGACGGGTTGGGACTTGTGCTAGTGATTATGTGCGACCATTTCCCTGATCCGAAGTTGTACACATGAAGCTCGTCAAATATTCGCCAAGGCTGAAAGATCAAAATACATTAATTATAAGACCACACGTTTCAGGTATCAACTATATCACTGTCATAAAGGCCAGTGAGCAATACAGAAAAAGGTCACAAGGTCACCTGCATAAGAGGATACGGCGACGGATGTGACCATCCACCGAAAAGGATCAGATTGTCTTTATATTGGACAACAGAGGCTAGAGCTTTAGGAGTAGGATACTGTCCACCCCCAAGGCACCTCGACCACTTATGACTACTCAGGTCAAAGTTCCACATGTCATTAAAGGTCGTAGGACTATGAGTCGTCCCTCCAATTACATACACCTTTTTATCTACAACAACAAAGTTAAACAATCAAAACCTAGAAGAGTTTGACATGATAATACACAAAATAACATAATAAATACCATAATAACACGCCATATGTCCAAATCTCTCGGATATCCACGATCCAGGAGGAACAATCTGACCCGAATCGCTTATCACAGCAGTCAAGGCCAAACAATCCACATCCCCTGACCTCAACGAGGTCTCAAAGTTGGTCTTGAGATTCCCAACCACTTCTACAAAAACAAAACCCAAAATGAAACACCATTTATCTATCATGACCTTCGTGACCTTCGTGACCTTTCTGAGGTCAAACCCCAACTTACTTTTAACCATGGTGTTCCAAAGCTTACAAACCAGCTTGACATTATCAAAATCATTGTACGGGGAAAGTCTTGAGAATATATTTTCTAAGATTTCCTCCGGAAGATCCTCAATTCCTGTCAATTCCGACTCATCCGTTTGTAAAGACATTTCCCCCTTTTCTAAATCCAATACTACCAAATCCATAGGACAGCGCCAGAATGACCGTGACCTTTCACCTCCAACCGCAACTCTCAGTTACAAAAATGACCCCTCTTGTGACCTGACCTGACCTCTCAATTCTACTACCAATCCCAACTTTAATCAACCCATTTTGGTCATTACTTTTAGGTCATGTCAGGAAAGTAGGGGCTTCTGACCTGACCTGACCTCAACACGCTTATTACTGTAGTTTTTAGTTCTTTACTCTTCTCTAAAAAGCGCTAAACCCTCCAATTACATGCCAATTACTCCACTTTATTCATATTTCTGAAAAAAACCCAATAAAAACTAGGAATATTTAGGTAATTGTTTTTAATAAAACGCTGAGCGTGCAGTGCATGTAATTTTATAGAGAATTGAGGCCGAGCGGCCCTAGTGAGATTTTACGGGTTTCTTCCTTCGCCCCGGTCCCTCGTACTTTGTACTACCTGTTGTCGGAGGTTGTCTCAATTTCCTCAAAAAAAACCCTAAAAATCTCAAGAAAAAGTTGGAAATAAAAAAATCTTCTAAATCCAATTCTCAAAATCGATTAATTTGTTTGTTTTTTACCAAAAAAAACCACAAATGATAAGTTTTAATCCATAATATTTTTATTTGTCCCCGCACGTGGGGACGTTATCTTATCTCTGGCGTCCGGATTGGCTTTCCAGCTTTCCTCCTGCTCATCATTTTTAACTTTGACCTTTGACCCAGCTCCAGAATGTATCTCAGACCGATAAGAACTTCGTCAAAACTTGTGGTCCAGATTGCGGGCTTATCCAGATCCTACTCCTGTTATCAGTTGTCGAATAATAACAACTACAATATTTTTAAACCGGCTTCTGCTGCCTCATCTTTTAAGAAAATGCCTCCGAGTATGTCAACGATAAGCGTCCAATATTTTTCCACACCTGTAACCTCTCAAAATGTAGCTCCGAGTCAAAAGGATTTACCCAAATTACCCGTCCCCACTTTGAATGACACTTTAATTAAATATTTACGGTAATTTAGGCATTTTTAGGCATATTTCTATTCATTTTAGGCTGCATTTTGTATTTCGAGTAATTATTGACATCATTTTTTGTAAATAGGTCAGTAAAGCCTCTCCTTTCGGATGACGATTACAAGAAAACATCCCAAGTGGTCAAGCAGTTTGGCACTAGTCCGGAGTTGGGACCAAAGTTGCAAAGTCTCCTTGAGAATAAAGCCAATTCTTGCGAGAACTGGGTGAGAAACGGTACTTTCATCTACTTTTTAATGCTTATCATAATCCACCTTAACTTTAACGTCTTTTTCATGTCTTTAGATGTCAGAATGGTGGCTGAATTCGGCGTATTTAGAGTACAGACAGCCCGTAATAGTATATTCTAGTCCTGGGCTCGTTTTTCCACTTCAAACTTTTAAATCTTTAGAAGATCAACTATCCTGCGCTGCGAAGATGATCTCGGGAGCGATTTTATACAAGGATTTAATAGACACTGGGAATATTAAGCCGGATATGATGGGGAAAACCCCCCTGGATATGTCACAGTATCATAAAATATTCGGAACAACCAGGAACCCAGCTCCTGGACGGGATATCCTTGTCTACAACGGAAAGAGCAGGCATATCGTTGTAGCATTTAAAAACTATTTCTACCGAGTGGATGTCTACGATTCAAACCGGAAGATAATCAACATTTCTGAAATATATAAGCAACTTAGGGACATTGTCGAATCCACAACTGGGCTGAGTGGAATCCCTATTGGTCTCTTGACGTCTGAGAATCGGGACACTTGGGCAGTAGATTATGAAAGAGTTAAGAAAGATCCTGTTAATGAGAAGTCATTGAAGATAATAGAAGAATCGCTATTTATACTATCGATTGATCGTCCCAATCGAGCGTTCAATTTACCGAAAGCCGTACCCGTAGCCCCAGAGATTGAGGATTTACAGAAAAGCGAAAGACAAACTGTGGCTGCTCTGCAGATGCTTCATGGAAATCGCACCAATTCAGGAAATCGATGGTTTGACAAAACTATTGGGTTTATTGTCGGGACGGATGGAGAGGTTGGTTTGACCTATGAACATAGTCCTGCTGAAGGCCCTCCGATCGCTAATATGATGGATTATATTGTACAATTCATGGCCAGTGGATCCTCCTCTTTTGAAATTCCGACTGGGGACTCGAAGCCTAAGGGAGTGCCTCAGTTATTGGAGTTTAATTTGGAAGATAGGAACATAAGTAAGAGCATTTCCGATGCGAAGGATTCCTTAGACACGTGAGTTTTTTACTTCATCTGGTCATAAAGTAGTTCCCTAAAATCATCAGTCAGTGGGTTTTCTTTAATGTCAAATGTTTTAACTATTTCCTATAGATTAATCCAAGATCTTGATATGTACTGCTTCACTTTTAAAAAATACGGAAAGGATTACATCAAAAGCTGTAAACTCAGTCCAGACAGTTTTATCCAGACAGCGATCCAAGCAGCGTTCTACAGGTTTCATAAAAAACCTACGGCTCATTATGAATCAGCTTCGCTGAGAATGTACGTTGGAGGTCGAACGGAGACAATACGTTCTTGCACTTCAGAATCACTAGAATTTTCAAAAGCGTTAGTTAACTCATCTCTTTCTGTCAATGAGAAGTACAAATTAATGAAGAAGGCGGTGGACAGTCATAAAAGTTATGCAGCCGACGCCATCCAAGGACTTGGAGTTGATCGTCACTTATTTGGACTGAAAAAGATTGCTACAGAAAATGGAATGGACATACCTGAATTCTTTCTTGATCAAGGATATGTAAAGTCGACAAGCTTTAGGTTATCCACAAGTCAGGTAAGACAACATTCGGAGTTATTTTTTATTGCACATTAAAGGATATATATTAAATAAAGGGTTTATTAACCTATAGGTTGCCTCCTCATTTGAAGCTTTCATGTGTTATGGTCCAGTAGTCCCTAATGGATATGGTTGCTGCTACAATCCAATTAAAAACTCCATCGTATTTGGAATATCCGCATTTAATTCCAGTCCGCAAACTAACGCTGAAATGTTTAAACATGCTCTAGAAGACACTTTAGTTGAAATGCAAAAAGTGGGGGCGGCTTCAACTCTCCAGTCTAAACTTTAAGCGGCGAGTAAGCAAATAAAAAGTTAATTAAATCTCAGTTGACACTGTTGGTGGGATAAGGAAGTTCATATTAGATTGCACCCGCTGTCCTGAATGACAAGTACTATTTACGCAGTGTATTCTTATTGAAAGAAACCCACTTCAAAATTGTTTTAAATCAATTAGTGTCTTTCTAATTTGAACGTGACGTTTGTAGAGATGAACCTAAAGACAACCGGATACTGTCTTCCATAACGATTTTAATAAACGCAAAAATTCCATGTTACAGATTAAGTTAACTTCTTCCTTTGTTCTTTTCGCATCCTCTCTCAATATCCCTCTTTCTCTACTGCAGTGCAGTAGTAGCAATTGTTGGACTGAACACAGAAGAACCATGAACAATTTATGCATCATTGCATTCATTTCCATAATAATTATTCACATAAATACGTCGTTTTTTTAATCAAAAGTAACTATCCTACGAGTCTACGACCAAGTCACCAACGAAATGATGGTCAATGGACATGCTTTACAGTAAATAAAATAAATAAATAAACTTTACACACATCAAATAGGATACTTTTTAGTGTAAAAATGTTTAGCCCGACCTTGGCTGAACGGGTAATTAGCTTAACATGCTCCAGAATTGTGAACTATTTGAGTTTCATCCAAACTAAACAACACAACCAGGACGACTTCCATAAATAAGTTTGAGTTCTGGAAGAATAAGCTTATTTATCATTGTATTCTGCTCGACCACTGCTGGGTTCTTCTGCGGACTTGGACTACCTTTAATCACCTTAATACCCGGACGATGGACAAGAAATGCGTTGTCCAGGATGTGAAATTCATAGTCCAAAACACATAATGTGTAGCCCTGTAAATTAAGAAATGCATATTAATTCCTTGTGGTGTGGTAGTAAAGTAAACCCAACCGGTCCAACATTTCTTTCCATCTACTTACTTGTGTCATTTTATCTCTCCTTCCGTCCCAACTCAACCGTTCATCATAAACAGGATCAGACTTAGTTCCAATGAAAATAGGTTCCCAATGTTGAAACGGTTTATGCCTTTTCCCAACATGAAAAACCTTAAGTCCACTTCCAAACTTCAGTTTCATCCACTCATCAGCCTGAGGAATCCGATGACAATTTCCACAAATATGTTTATGAAACGGGATTGCCGATTTATTCCTAAGCATATCTAGAAGATCTCTCTTATCCTCCGGAAGTCTCGACACATTCGCCTCAACTTCAAAAATGTTCAGCACAAACACCTTCGGATTAGGTTGCTGAAGAGTCGAGTCATTTAGTCTTATCATTTCCAAAAAGTTCGGGATCAAATAGGGATTAGGATAAAGTTCAATATCCGAAGGTAATATATAATGTGTAGTAGCCATCTCACGGGCAACGTTCCTAGCCACATTAACCGGATAAGGCAACTTCCTCGTCTTTTTGTACGTCACAATATTATCCCCGAACTTAGGAAACTCTAGGGCACTACAGTTACAGTTTATCGGGACTGCTAACGTATCCTGCAGAACTTTAGCACTAGGGACGTGCCGATTATCAAAAAATACATGGAAAGTTACAAAATCCTTAACAATAGATGAACCAATACACTCCCTGAGATAATAGATACGGAATAAAGTCTCGTTGAAATCCGTCCCAGGAGCATAAACACTAAGGCTCAAAGGGCCCTGCCACCTTACCAACAAGGGGACCAGGTTGTCAAAGAAGGTGTAGTCTGCATGCGTTGTATAAGTTATAGATTGATCACATCGAAATGTTCGTTCACCTCGGATATAATTATAAAGCACCCAGTAGGCCCCTCGTTGACCGTAGAAGGTCCTGGGAGTTAGGTCATCACACGGGAATAACTTACTAATATTACTTAGTTCATCTGCTCGGGATTTAGGATTTGGGAGGATGATAGATTCATTTTTAGCATCGGAAGGGATGCTTGCATTGAACTCTTTCTGAAGTTGCTGCTGCATTTGGAGAGGTCGGGCAGGCTTTATGTCATCCGTGAATATGAAATTAGTAAATTTATTGCTGATAAGGCCACTGGGACTTGTGCTGAGAGGCAGGTTCACGTTTTGATAAGAGCTTATCCCATTTCGGTAGTCTGAGGTGGAGGACGATGAGTACAGAGCGAGGTAAGTTAGTAGGAGGAGTACGATGGCCGCGATACTTACACGAAGCAACCAAGGTCTGCCCATGTTCATTGCAAGTTCTTTGGGATAGCAGTTTGGAACTGAAGAGGGTGGTGAAGGAAATCCTGATATTCAAGTCCCTAAATTAATGAAAATTTTAGAATTAAGATATGTCATTTATACAATTTTTATTTTTAAACTGGATTTTACGTCAATTTTAAAGATCCACACAGGCAACAGAACTTTTCCAGAAGTACTCTCGAAAAGTTTCAAAACGTCGCTTATCAGCGGGTGCAGACGCTGGAAGTGTCCAAACGGCCCTAAGCTTATAAGTTCAACTTCAATCAAATTCAATCTGAGCTTGAGCTGCGGTCACGATTCATTTCATTTGAGACGGAAGTCCCCTGTTCCCACTCGACGAATTGGACGTATTCTGTAGAGCCACATAGAGGGTCGGCGAGGGGGTGTAACTGCGGAAAGGTCAGGTAGGGTCAATAGTCATATCCCCATCCTTATCAGCGATTCTACAAATAACCAATATGCTTCATATAATACGCCATCTTCGACGTATCGAAAAGTTATTATCGTATCGCAGAATTGAAATAAAAAAAAACAAAGTTAAAAAACAGCCAAAGATAAGGTCATAAGCTCTCTATGGAAGTGTACTTCAAACAATCGGTCACAAACTAGACGTGTCAACAACTTCCTGATCCTGAATCCTGATCCACAGTTCTGCTTATCAATGCAACCATTATTAAATATATGCCTAAATTACTGTGAAAAGACCCATATTAATTGGTAATTGACCTTGACCTGACCTTACCTTGACCTTTCCGAAATCTGAATTGAAGGATGACCTTTCGTGTCCACGCTTTCCCTTTCAATAACTAAAGGAGTTTTAACAAGGTAGAGAACGTGTTTATTCCACGAGAAGAGAGACAGAAACTGACATTCTTCCAAGCCGCAATGGGCAATACCTCCGACTACTCCGAGTCGGACATTCCTTTGTCTACTAAGCATGTGCGTTTGTGCAATGTGCTTGCTTCATGCTAGGGAGCAGTTCTTCTCACTACACCCTTGACCTTGCGTGACCTGGGAAAGGTCTGTCCAAGAAGGCCGCTTGACCTTTTGTGACCTGTGAAAGGTTTGTTTAAGAAGACCGCTTGACCTTTAGTGACCTGTGAAAGGTCTGTCCAAGAAGGCCGCTTGACCTTTTGTGACCTGTGAAAGGTCCAGAAAAGCAGCTTTGACCGTACATGACCTGGGAAAAGTTCAAGAAGACCGCTTTGACCTTATGTGACCTGAGATACGCCCAGGAAGACTATCTTGGTCATACGTGACCTGGAAAGGTCAGGGAAGGCTGCTTTGACCTTATGTGACACGGTCCAGGAGGACTGATGGCTGTCTTAAGACACTTTGTTTAAGGTATGCAATAGGATCACTTTCTTGGCTTTTAGATTGGATCGACCCTGACATTTCGTCATACCTCTCCTTATTTTAGTGGCCTTGCGTCAGCCAAAGGTCACTCATTTTAATGCTACATTTAAAATGGAAACATATCAAACGGAAACTAGAAGTTGCCTCTAACAATCTATTTTTATGCTTCGCAATCCGTTATTTCAAACTTTTTCACAGCATATCCTCTGCTTGTATGGATGATGATTTAATTGATAAATAATATGACAACGATAATATTCCGTACTTTCATTTATTCCGTCAATTATCTACAAACAATAACCCATATTTGTTGTTTGCTTTTAAAAAAAAAATATGTAAGGGCCATCCACACAAATGCAAACCGAAGAATAAACATATTTTTCTATAGAAATCCACAAAATGATGGCGTTTGACTTTATAAAACTTCCATGCAATTTTCATAGTCATCCTGTTTTACCTTCCGTAATATTAGGATTTGCAGTCGATTAAAAATTATTTACTTAAAACAATTGACAAGAAACTAAAAACCGGACCAAATTGGATATCTTTGGTATAAAAATGTTTCGCCAGGCCTTGACTGACCGGGTTTGAGCCTAAGATGCTTTCAGAACTATTTGAGTTTCATCCAAACTACACAAAACAACCAGGACGATTTCCATAAATAAGTTTGAGTTCTGGAAGAATGAGTTTAGCTATCATTGTATTCTGTTTGGCCACCACTGGGTTCTTCTTCGGAATAACTTTTATCCGCTTAATACCCGGACGATGAACGAGAAATGCGTTGTCCAGGATGTGAAATTCATAGTCCAAAACACATAATGTGTAGCCCTGTAAATTAAAAAAAGCATATTTAATCTTTGTAGCATCATAATTGGACCCAATTGGCTCAATAATTAACCAGGTTAGGTCAAGATAAAAGTTAAAGCCTAAATACTAATTAGAAAGAAAGACTGCTTTACAAAAGGTAGTTAAGATTGAATAAATCGTGCAATCAGTTATCGAGCGATATAGGGCATAACTGTATGTAACTGGTCCGCACTGTTTGAAAGGGCTTTTGGGCAGTTGAAGATTACTATAATCTGCATGAAGCATGAAAAAGCATTAATACTGGCCGATTGCGACAAATAATGCCCTCAGTCCCAAGGTTATAAATAGAACTTTTAGTCAAGATCCATAAAATCTACAGGAAAGTATCCCAAAAGGTTTTGCGATGACGTGAAAAAATGATGACCGGCCAAAACCTTCCATCAAAAAGTTCCTCCCTTCAGAATGCCACGCTAAAGTAACGACTGGTCAAAACCCCGCATCAAAACATTCTTTTTATCAAAATGCCATGCAAAAGTAACGACCGGCCAAAACCTCGCATCATAAAGTTCCTCTTTCCTATCAAAATGACATGCAAAAGTAACGAGAACTACCGGTCAAAACCCCGCATCAAAAAGTTAATATCCTGAAATACCCAAACTTCTTAACAGTACAACTTCTTGTACATCTCACTTCCCTTCCACAAAATATTACTTTCCATCCACTTACTTGTGTCATTTTATCACTTCTTCCTTCCCAACTCAACCGTTCATCATAAGTAGGATCAAACTTAGTTCCAATAAAAATAGGTTCCCAATGATGAAACGGTTTATGCCTTTTCCCCACATGAAAAACCTTAAGTCCACCTTCAAACTTCAGTTTCATCCACTCATCAGCCTTAGGAATCCTGTGACAATCCGCACAAACATATTTATGAAACGGGATTGCCGATTTATTCCTAAGCATATCCAGCAGATCTCTCTTATCCTCCGGAAGTCTCGACACATTCGCCTCAACTTCAAAAATGCTCAGTACAAAAACCTTTGGATTAGGTCTCTGAAGATTCGAGTCATTTAGTCTTACCATTTCCAAAAAGTTCGGGATCAAAAAGGGATTAGGATAAAGTTCAATATCCGAGGGTAATATATAATGCGTAGTAGCCATTTCACGGGCCACGTTCCTAGCCACATTAACCGGATAAGGCAACTTCCTTGTCTTTTTGTACGTCACAATATTATCCCCGAACTTAGGAAACTCTAGGGCACTACAGTTTATCGGGACTGCTAACGGATCCTGCAGAACTTTAGGTCTAGGGACGTGTCGATTATCAAAAAATATATGGAAAGTTACAAAATCCTTAACAATAGATGAACCAATACACTCCCTGAGATAATGTATACGGAATAAAGTCTCGTTAAAATCCGTCCCAGGGGCATAAACACTAAGGCTCAAAGGGCCCTGCCACCTTTCCAACAATGGAACCAGGTTGTCCAGGAAGGTGTAGTCTGCATGCGTTGTATAAGTTATAGATTGATCACATCGAAATGTTCGTTCACCTCGGATATAATTATAAAGCACCCAGTAGGCCCCTCGTTGACCGTAGAAGGTTCTGGGGGTCAGGTCATCACATGGGAATAACTTACTACTACTAATTAGTTCTTTAGGGTCGATTATTCTACTATCGTTATCAGAAGATAGGAGGATTAAGTCTTTGGCTCCACTGGGGGTTTCTTGAGGCACAAGGTCGGCAGCTATGCCTTCCCCTAAGGCACTGTCGTCCCCATCCCAAACTACTCCGTCACTTCCTGACCTAACCTGACCTTTGTTTAGGTCTTCGTCTGATGGGGATTTAGGATTTGGGAGGATGATCTCCTCGTTTTTAACGTCGTTAGTGTCCGAAGGGCTGTTTGCACTAAAGTCTTGCTGAAGTTGCTGCTGCATTTGGAGAGGTCGGGCAGGCTCTATGTCATCAGTTGATAGGAACTTAGATAGTTTATTGCTGATGAGACTACTACTACTACTGGAACTTGTGCTGAGGGGCAGGTTCACTTCCTGATAAGAGATTATCCCATTTCGGTAGTCTGAGGAGGAGGACGATGAGTACAGAGCGAGGTAGGTTAAGAGGAGGAAGTTGGCCGCGATACTTACACGAAGCATCCAGGGTCTGCCCATTTTCATTGCGGGTTTTTTTGCGATAACTTGTAATTCAAGAGGGTGGAGTTCGAAGAATTGGAAGTATTCTGTGGGGCCAAATAAAGGTGCGATGTGGGTGTAACTGCGGATAAGATAAAAAAAACATGGTCATGCAGGGTCAAGTCATATCACATCCTTAAACAGTAGTAAAGGTTGGTAGAATCAGCGATTCTAAAAATAATCAATGCCCTTCACATAATACGCGTCCTTCGACGCATGCAAATGTTATTATCGTATTGCAGTTTTGAAAGCTAAATTTAGCAGCATCATAAACAAAACAAAGGCAAAAAGCGGCCAAGGTTATACGTTGTCTACGGAAGTGTAATTCAAACAAACTGTCACAAACTGGACGTGTCAACCACTTCCTGAGTTCTGCTTTTACTAAACTAGCAATCCAACCATTGCATTAATGCATAAATTACTGTGGACAAGCCCATAAGAAATATGCAGCATGGGGCATGCTTTGCTTTTAAAACCTACTAAACCCTTAATTATGAAATCCCTGCAGCAACTGCGACGCAGAATTTCATGCCCGTTTTAGCTGCAATTACGCGTGACGCAGTTACCTCCATTCCAAAAGTCGAATTGGACAGACATCCGGAAACCCAATTCAACTGGACTTTATTCATATGGATTCTCATTTCCCTACAAAAAATATGCATGCATAAAGCTTCATCCACATTGTGCTTTTTCAACCAATCCTTTCAAGATTTAACGGCATTTTTGTTCGACAAGCTCTTCTAATTAATTATTAGCTTGATGAAACACCCAATTTTAGTTAGCAGTTATAAGTAAATAACTAAGCTAAAGTAACTATAATTTCCTTACGTAATTCAGTAATCCGACTTCCACATAATATTCGTCGAGAACTTTCTTCGAAGTTGGATAAGCATTCCGTCCAATACGGCACTATATATAGAGTTAAGTATCAATTTACAGTATCCTTGGGCCAAACTTGACCAGCCTTATTAGCCTTTCCAGAAATGAACTGAATCCCGTCATTTGGCTTTACTTCATCTCAAACAGCCAACTTTTACTTTCTCCATCGACATGTCGCAATCGCAACTATTCCTCCCTTCTCCACAAGCCAAACTGCAAAAATAAAAGTCAAAGTTTCATTAAAAACCCTTCAGACACAGACGTACTTCGTTCAGTATAGTATCGGGATTGTATAGACAAAACATGAACAATTGCATCATCGATAACGGCCACGGCATTCCCAAACACTAAACAGGCAACGGGAATAATTGAACCTGGATTAACTCAACTTAAAGGCTCAAGCAACGCTTAATCTTTCTGAACTTTTGCCCTTTACTTTTGCTCTTATTTCCCAATTGATTCTTTAACGAAATAAAAATTCCAAAGTTCATCATAAACTATCCATGATCAGTCAACATATTCCCACTATTGTTATCGAGTTTCTGTTAAATGATAAAGTTCTATTCGTCCATGATTTGAAACATACATTGAATGAGAATTGCTTACGTTGCGTTGTTCAATCACCAAACAAAAGGATGAATACTTGTTAAGTTACTTTAAAAAGTGAACCACTGATGATAATCCTGTTTGATGAATAACTACAAACTACATACAAGCCCGATGATCATCGTTGGCTAAATAAATCCCTAGCAAAACAACCTTTCTGAGTATCTTCCATCCGAGAAGAACTAATTAAAGTATTGATCTGGGGTTAGCAAATATCTCCGTTCGTCATCATCACCCTTATCGTCATTTCAAGAAAGGTACTATATAAATCCTTCATATGCCAGCAAAGACTTAGGCCAGAGAGTTGCACTCTTAATGATAATTTGCAAGGAAATCACCCACTTGTTGAGAGGTATTCCATCCATGCATAATACAAGGTAACTGATGAATACAAATGTGCCATGTTTTATTGCTACACAGACGAATACTAAAAAATACAATGCTCATTGCTCATAAAAGAAGTACCTCTACTAAGTTTTTTCTTCAGTTTATCATTATAAAGAAATACATATCCAACTTCTACAACTTGCAACAACAGGTCGTTCATTCCCCACCCCTCTCTTATTTATTAAGCATGTAAAGAAGTTATAACAACTTTTTTGTCTACCTGCTACTTACGGTCATCTCATCTCATTCAATCTTTGAGTAAACCGTCGTAATCGTAACTAAAAGCATCTCTATACTGCCGAGTATAAACTAAGTATTGGGCAATGTTAAAAAAAACAACATTGGGGTTGATCTAACAAATCCCTTATCCTCTTTTATGTTCCTTTCTTGAGCATCTTTACAATAAATGAAAGTCTAGCTATTAAAGAAGTTAGGACCTTAGGAGTAGTAGTAAACCATACCTGAGAAGTAGGAAATAACATAAGCATATGAAGAACGTAATACTGCCAATAAAGGGGATATTTTTACGTTTAAACCTAATGCCCTTGGGCTATCATTTACTCTTCTGCAGTGTTTGCAATTGCTCAGAGATGCATCCGTTTCTTGTCGCATAAACGGCTACCATAGTTTGGCATCAATCCTATTTCGTATATGGTTATATTTTTGTTGAGACGAAGTAAGTTCCTGGCTGTTTTTTGTCAAGTTTACATCATCGACCCCAAGGTAACTTTACATTAGCTCATCCTCTGTATCAATATGAACGACTAAGACATCAAGAAATGTCGCAGGTTGTTTAGTTTACTTCACTTTATGGCTTATGAATTTAATAGGCAATGGGTAGTAAAGTATGACACTTAAGGGGGGGGAATAGTTAAAAGGTCACAAGAATATTCAAGTTTCCGACTCTTTAATCCTTAAAGTGTTTAACAATAGGTATGAAATGACCTGTTCCGGGTTCAAAAATTATGGATTTTTTAGAATGATTATTTATTACAAAGGATATGGTAAATACTGGGACGAAATCGTCAATGTATTTTCATCCTACTTTGCACAGTCAACAGTAAAGCTGTACTTTAGTTTCAGGTTTCAAAATAGGTTATGATATTTACTTAAAGTTGACGTGATTAAAAGTTCCCCAAACTATGAAACGAGTTAAAAATTCAAAAAAAATTAGGCAAGCAAAGAGCTGAACTACTATTAAAGCCATCCACATTAAATAAACATACATTAGAACCGTTTTATGAATTCTTTAATTCTCATTTCTCCAGCTATATTATATTACGCTGTTATTCGTGGCTACTTTCGACATTTTTAAGGTGGCATGCTTGATTGATAATCCACAAGATCTCAAACTTTTACTACCTCAAGATTATTTCATGCAATCTTCCAAGCCGGACCGGGTGAAGTCCCTGACTACAATCCTGTCAAACCATCCATATCCCCGTTTTGTACGTCAACACGAGGATAATCCCACATCCCATGAACTACCTTAGGTATGGCCATATTGCTGTGGCAGTAAAGTAAGGAACTTATGAGATTCACCGGTAGCAGATTTCTAGGATATTATGCATCCAACTGCATTAAATGCTTCACTTTACTTATTTTACAAGAACAATAATAAGAACCCCTGACATTTAACTCGGTCAACAACGGTCAAACACGCAAGTGAAGCATTCTTGCACTAAAACAACTTTACTTTTTTCATCTGCATCGTTAAATACCAACTCGAAGTGCAGTATGCGTCAACCTACAGCTACCACAGCTTTAAACCGAAATTAATGAGTATTAATCAATTCAATTTCTCTAGGTCTGTCCGCTTAACATTGTTCTGCAACCATTGCACTAGCTTAATCAAGTTAGGGTTTAGTAAGAGCAGGATGGAAAGATGAATTTAATAGAATAAAAGAATTGGTTAGGTGGATATGTGTCCCTCGTTGGATTTTATTGTATTTGGTCACGTTCATGTATCAAATGCATACATTATTTATTAATATATAATAGCGTAATCCCTTGTGCAGCAGGAAGGTTGAAGGTTTATCAGATTTCATATAATTCTATAATCTCTTTGTTTAACCTGACCAAAGCACCCTATAGTTGATGCCGCAGTAATAGATAAGTATTCATTCATTCATTGCTTTTTTTTCATTAGTGCACTATACTGGTCTGATTATAAAACACAGCACTGTAGCCGCTATGTTAAATCTAACTAACTTTATCGTGGGTTATAATTATTATTAACATCATTAATCATGACGCATGTAAGAGAAAGGTATATAGTGACACAATTCATGAGTTCGATCTCTTATATTGGCGTTTTGGTTAGGAATGAGATTACTTTAGAAGTATTCTGACTGAACTTTAGCCAAATCTGTGACTTCAACTGCTAAAAGTCGACCACTCTCTTGCTGAGGTTCAATCTGGTTAATAAATACATTTTTGTACAAAGTAGTTTTCTCAAAACTTCGTAAGTATTGATAACTCACAGTCACAGTTCCAAGAAGACGGATGCGGCTTTAACACAAAAGCTCCAGGCAGGCAGCCGTTTTGTATTTTTCACTTTAAGTTGAGTTTTAGGGTATTGGCTAAGTAATTTTTGAAGATATAGATTTTTTAATTAAAAACAACCATAGCTTATTCATAACCGACCCTTCCTTCCTTTGTAAGCAGATTATGAATGACCGGTTAACGGGAAATGCTTCAAAATCATTACGTTCATGAAGACTTTATCACACGTACACTAAAAGTCATCGTTTTTGTCTCGAACCAGTCATTTTGAAGAGGAAAGTCTTCAATGCTTCGATTACATATTGCAGCATTTATATTTTATTATCCAACTATTCCGTGTTTTACTGGAAGAAATGAGAAAAACACCCTCCCCACATTTAATGTTCTGGATCTTCTTTCCCTGAAACTATCCAGATAACTTTTAATCACTGATCCATCCATTTTTCATAGTTTGATAATTTTAACATCAACTTTGAAAAAGTCGCTGGGCGTTCCAATGGTCAATGATTCGAAGGTTATAGAAATTAGTATTTCAGTACTTCAAAACTAAAACCATGAGGCCAACTCAAGTCTTTTTTTCATTAAATTGTTCAATTAACACAGTCCAGATCCTGAACTCCATAATGCAATTGCTCTAGTAGAACTGCAGAACGGAGAGTCAATGGGAAATGAAACAGAAATTGATCCTACTTGCCTGTTTCTATATCAAGTTTCTACTATTCATAGTTATTGTACCACAAAGGCAAGGCTTAAAAGTTCAATAGTAAAGAATGAAAGTGATAAAGAATATTTTTTCATGGTCTACACACGATTTTACCCAATTAAAACAACTAATCGTATAAGCAAAATCCCATTAACATTCACGGAACTGCACTGTGAAGGTACCAAAGTGAGGTTAAAAAGAATTCCAACACAAATTTCAAATAAATCCACCTTTGACCTCCCACTTTTTCACCTTAAAGACCGTGTATAATCCGTCAGCGTTAAGTCAAAAGTCATTGTTTGATCAATAAGCTATAGCAGAGTCAATAACACTCATTCGCTGATCTGTTGTCTCAAGTAGGGTGACCAATGCAATGTTTGATATGTCTCTAAATCTACATAAAATTGCAACATATACATTTATTTCAGCGTCGTACAATATTAAGGATGTCACCAAGCATAGTTCGCGTTAGTATACATATCTTCAGCCGATTAATAGTGTTAAGGAATGGCATGTTACATTTATCCCACCCACGCTTGGTCATGAATTGTGCGACCGCTCCCTTAATAACTATAATGCAATGCAACGACCTAAATGGTACTTGAGTTCCAACTGTTACATAATAATGGTTATCTTGTGCCCTCTGATCGGTCATACACGCCATTAAGGAGTCCTTGATCAAGCAAAGCCGTCAAATCAAATTAAAATCATTCCTAATCAGTTATGATTAAAAATAACTTTTATTGATCATGAATGATCAATATATTCTATTAGTTCCTGGGCTTCCTTTCATAATATTGTACTACTAGTACAATTATTGTCTGGTAGTATTAAGGGTCTTGTCTACTACAAAAGTTTCCAAACTTAATGATGTGTATTCTAAATCTCGAAAGATTTGGCCGTGTATAATAAGTATAGTTTGCAAAATAAAATAAATGTACGCTAATAAATTATATTTAAAGCTGCATTTAATAACACTGCAAGCAAGCAATCATACAAAATTATTTTAAATCATAAAAAGTTTTTTAAACTAAAAGTATTAAATTTGTGTAGTCTAAAATTAATTAAACTGGGTAATGAATGATGCTAAATGTTGGGTTAGGTTAGGATTAATGTCAGGCATGATAGCTATCGCAAGGGGTCGCAGCGCAGCAAGATTCGATGCGGATCGCCCGTTCTTGTTCCAGATTGTGGACTTCAGGTCCAACATGGTCTTATTCATGGGGAAAATCACCAATCCTACTCTTTAAAGAATTAACACAAATAATAAACCGTTGTAAACGGGCGTAACGAAGGCTAGCGTGGGGTATTTGAGGCAAGTTGAGACATTTTGTGGTGTTGGGGGCAAGTTGAGACATTTTGTGATGTGGAGGGCAAGTTGACACATTCTGGGGTGTTGGGGGCTAGTTGAGACATTTGGGGTGTTGGGGGCACTGTGACAAATTTTTGAGGTTGTACGAAGTTGTCGAGGTTGTAGCGTGGGTGCCATTTGGAAGTAGAGTCTCACCTTGCCCCATGTGACCTTCACAAGGTCATAACATTAGACCAAGGTCACTGGGGGTGCCCAAATAGAGTCGAATGAAGTTGTTGTAGTAGTGGATTTGGTTTGGTAAATAGAGTCTCACCTTGCCCCATTTGACCTTGTTTTGAAATGCCGTAGTAAGTACCTTCCCAACGATACCATGGCTAATAGGGGTTAGCATAGACGAATTTGTGACCTTTGACCCCACCCCCCAGGGGGTGTGACCGAATTAGCCCATCTACAAACTCCGAGAGTTTCTTGACCCCAAAAACCAAAATCCGAAAACAGAATTCGAAAAAGTGCAATCGTTCGAAAGTTATCGCTCCGACGGACAGTCAGCCAGCCAGCATGACAGCATTTACATAAAGGCTTCGCTAATCGAAGGAAACAATTTTACAAAACTTTCGCAATAAAGAAAGCACCGTTAGAGGCAATATTTATAATGAAACACCTTCAGTATTTTAATAGTTTTTTAATCCAATTTAAATTAAATATATCCTTTCATAAGCAAAGTAAAACAATCACGCATAAAAGGTTTTATAAATCGGTTGAAACAGAACTATACAACTGCGCCTTTTATATAATACCTATTAAGGCAGAATTAGAATTTATTTATTTAGCCTACGGTTAATTTTTGTATCATAGAATCTATTATTAATTATTTTATATCATAATGCAAAGAACCTGCAAAAACCTGTAAGATAAGGTAGAGTGGTTCTTATATAAAGAGATGAGATGATACCAAACCCAAAACCCAATAAAGAAGATTCCC